>JANJGN010000160.1:1110000-1112500 GCA_026770705.1 Isurus oxyrinchus
TTAGGGTTATGGTGTTTGGGTTAGGGTTAGTGGTTTAGGGTTTGAGTAAGGGGGTTAGTGTTAGGGTTAGGATTAGGGGGTTAGGGTTAGGTTAAGGGTTACAGGGCTATGGTTAGGGTTAGGGGGTTAGTGTTAGGGTTAGGGTTAGGGGGTTTGGGTTAGGTTTAGGGGGTTAGGGTAAGGGTTAGTGTTAGGGGTTTAGGTTTAATGTTAGGGTTAGGGGGTTAAGGTTAGGGTTAGGGGATTATGGTTATGGTTATGTTTAGGTGGTTAGGGTTAGTGTTAGGGTTAGGGGGTTAGGGTTAGCATTAGGGTTAGGGCTTAGGGTTAGGGCGTTAGGGGGTTAGGGCTAGTGGGTTGGGGTTAGGGGGTTAGGGTTAGGGGATTAGGGTTAGTTTTAGGGGGTTAGGGTTAGGGTTAGGGTTAGGGGGTTAAGGTTAGGGTTGGGGTTTAGGTTTAGGGTTAGGGTTAGTGTCAGGTGGTTAGGGTTAAGGTTAGTATTAGGGGTTTAGGTGATTAGGGTTAGGGTTTGGGTAAGGGCGTTAGGGTTAGGCCAGGGTGTTAGGGTTAGGGTTGGGGGGTAAGGGTTAGGGTTAGGGGGTTATGGTTAGGGTTAGTGGGTAGGGTTAGGGTTATGTGTGTAGGGTTAGGATTAGGCCTAGGGCTAGGGTTAGGGGATAGGGGTAAGTGTTAGGGGTTAGGGGTTGGGTTTAGGGTTAGGGGGTTAGGGTTGGGGTTAGGTTTAGGGGATTAGGGTTAGGGTTAAGGTTAGGGGGTTAGCGTTGGGGGTTTAGGCTTAGGGTTATGGGTTTAGTGTTAGGGTTAGAGTTCGGGGGTTAGGGTTAGGATTTGGGCTTAGTTTTAGGGTTAGGGTTATGGTGCTTGGGTTAGGGTCAGGGGTTTAGGGTTTGAGTAAGGGGATTAGTGTTAGGGTTAGGATTAGGGGGTTAGGGTTAGGGGGCTATGGTTAGGGTTAGGAGGTTAGTGTTAGGGTTAGGGGGTTAGGGTTAGGGTTAGGGGATTAGGGCTAGGTTTAGGGGGTTAGGATAAGGGTTAGTGTTAGGGGGTTAGGTTTATGGTTAGGGTTAATGGGTTAAGGTTAGGGTTAGGGGATTATGGTTATGGTTATGTGGTTAGGGTTAGGGGGTTAGGGTTAGGGGGTTAGGGTTAGGTTTAGGGGTTTAGGGTAGAGTTAGGGGGTTAGGGTTAGAACAAGGGTTTAGGCTTAGGGATGGGGGGTAAGTGTTATGGTTAGGGGATTAGGGTCAGGGTTAGTGGTTAGGGTTAGGTGGTTAGGGTTAGGGTTAGGTGGTTAAGGTTAGGGTTAGGGGGTTAGGGTTTGGCGGTTAGGGGTTATGGTTAGGGTTAGGGTGTTAAGGTTAGGGTTAGGGGTTTAGGCTTAGGGTTATGCGTTTAGTGTTAGGGTTAGGGTTAGGGGTTAGGGTTAGGTTTAGGGCTAGTGGTTTCGGGTTAGTGTTATGGGGTTATGGTTAGAGTTAGGGTTAGGCGGCTAGGGTTAGGGTTACAGGGTTAGGGTTACGGGGTTAGGGTTACGGGGTTAGGGTTACGGGGTTAGGGTTGCGGGGTTAGGGTTGCGGGGTTAGGGTTACGGGGTTAGGGTTACGGGGTTAGGGTTACGGGGTTAGGGTTACGGGGTAAGGGTTACGGGGTTAGGGTTAGGGTGTTCGGGTTAGGGTTCAGGGGTTAGGGTTAGGGGGTGAGGTTTAGGGTTGGGGGTTAGTGTTAGGGTTAATAGTTTGGGTTAGTGGGTTAGGGTTAGGGGGTTAGGGTTGGGGTTAGGTTTAGGGGATTAGGGTTAGGGTTAAGGTTAGGGGGTTAGCGTTAGGGGGTTAGGGTTAGGGGCTTAAGGTTAGGGTTAGGGTTAGGGGTTTAGGGCTAGGGTAAGGGCTACGGGGTTAGGGTTAGGGGGATGGTGAGGGGGATGGTGAGGGTGAGGGTTAGGGTGAGGGTTAGGTTTAGGGTTAGTGTGAGGGTTATGGTAAGGGTTAGTGTGAGGGTAAGGGTTAGGGGTTAGGCTTAGGGCTAGGATTAGGGTTAGGGCTAGGGTTAAGGCTTGGGTTAGGGCATTAGGGTTAGAGTTAGGCCTAGGGCTAGGGTTAGGGGATAGGGGTAAGTGTTAGGGGTTAGGGGTTGGGTTTAGGGTTAGGGGTTAGGGATTAGGGTTGGGGTTAGAGGTTAGGGTTAGTTGTCATGGTTAGGGGTTAGGTTTGGGGTAGGGGTTAGGGGTTTGGGTTAGGGGGTGAGGGTTAGGGGGTTAGGGTTAGTGGCTTAGTGTAAGGGGGTTAGGGCTAGGGTGTTAGGGTTAGGGGGTTAGGGTTAGGGATTAGGGTAAGGGGGCTGGGTTAGTGTTAGGGGGTTAATGTTATGGGTAGAATTGGGGGTTAGGATTAGGGTTAGGAGGTTAGGGTTAGGGGGTTAGGGTTAGGGGGTTAGGATTAGGGTTAGGGGGTTAGAGTTAGTGTTAGGGGGTTAGGGTTAG
>JANJGN010000161.1:0-110000 GCA_026770705.1 Isurus oxyrinchus
CCTGATTGGCTTGATCGGGTTGTGACCTCACAATGGGAGGAGGCGGGGCCGGGCGGCGGGGCTGGGTCCCGCCCATTGCGCCGTCAGTGCCCCCTGTGGGTCTGTGCTGGCGGTGAAGGGAGAGGGAAGAGGAGGCGGCGGCTGTGCGGGGCGCCGCTGGTCAGTCATGGTCGCAGGAGTCCCCGGGGCTGCAGCGAGAGGAAGGAACCGGGAGAGAGAGAGAGGCGGGATGGAGGGAGAGAGAGAGAGAAGAGGCGGGATGGAGGGAGAGAGAAGAGGCGGGATGAAGGGAGAGAGAAGAGGCGCAAAGCCCGCCCGCCGCATCCTGAATTCCCGCTACATGGAGGCGGGAGAAGGCGGCGGCAAGGGTGAGATCGTAACTTGTATTTTGTCTGCTCCTCCCCCTGCCCCTCCCCCTCCCCTCCCCTCCAATCCGCACCAATATCCTCCAATACCCTCCCCTCCAATACCCTCCACACCCCGACAATATCCTCCACTCCAATACCCTCCCAACCACACCAATAGCCTCCAAGACCCTCCCCTCCAATACCCTCCACACCCCTACAATACCCTCCCCTCCAATACCCTTTCCTCCAATATCCTCCACTCCAATACCCTCCCCAACCCTCCCCTCCAATACCCTCCACACCGCTCCCCTCCAATCCGCACCAATATCCTCCAATACCCTCCCCTCCAATACCCTCCACACCCCTACAATAGCCTCCACTCCAATACCCTCCCCTCCAATACCCTCCACACCCCAATATCCTCCACTCCAATACCCTCCCCAACCCTCCCCTCCAATACCCTCCCCTCCAATACCCTCCACACCCCCTCCCCTCCAATCCCCTCCCATCCGCACCAATATCCTCCAATACCCTCCCCTCCACACCCCTACAATATCCTCCACTCCAATACCCTCCAATACCCTTTCCTCCAATACCCTGCCCACGCCTCCACTCCCCACCCCACCCCACCCCTCCCCTCCCAAACCCTCCCCTCCAATACACTCCACACACCTACAATATCCTCCACTCCAATACCCTCCCCACCCCTCCCATCCAATACCCTCCCCTCCAATACCCTCTACAACCCCTCCCCTCCAAACCCCTCCCATCTGCACCAATATCCTCCAATACCCTCCCCTCCAATACCCTCCACACTCTTACAATATCCTCCACTCCATTACCCTCCCCAACCCTCCCCTCCAATCCCCTCCCAACCACACCAATATCCTCCAATACGCTCCCCTCCAATACCCTCCACACCCCTACAATACCCTCCCCTCCAATACCCTCCCCTCCAATACCCTCCCCTCCAATACTCTCCCCTCCAATACCCTCCCCTCCAATACCCTCCCCTCCAATACTCTCCCCACGCCTCCACTCCCCACCCCACACCTCCCCTCCCCTCCAATACTCTCCCCTCCAAAACCCTCCCCTCAAATACACTCCACACCCCTACAAAATCCTCCACTCCAATACCCTCCCCAACCCTCCCCTCCAATCCCCTCCCAACCACACCAATATCCTCCAATACCCTCATCTCCAATACCCTCCACACCCCTACAATACCCTCCCCTCCAATACCCTCTCCTCCAATACCCTCCCCTCCAATACACTCCCATCCCATACCCTTCCCTCCAATACCCTCCCCACGCCTCCATTCCCCACCCCACCCCTCCCCCTCCCCACCCCACCCCACCCCTCCCCTCCCCACCCCTCCCCTCCCCACCCCTCCCCTCCCCTCCCCTCCCCTCCCCACCCCTCCCCTCCCCTCCCCTCCCCTCCCCACCCCCTCCCCTCCCCTCCCCACCCCTCCCCTCCCCTCCCCTCCCCACCCCTCCCCTCCCCACCCCCTCCCCTCCCCACCCCTCCCCTCCCCACCCCTCCCCTCCCCACCCCTCCCCTCCCCACCCCTCCCCTCCCCCACCCCTCCCCACCCCTCCCCTCCCCACCCCTCCCCTCCAATACTCTCCCCTCCAAAACCCTCCCCTCCAGTACACTCCACACCTCTACAATATCCTCCACTCCAAAACCCTCCCCACGCCTCCACTCCCCACCCCTCCAATAGCCTCCTCTCCAATACCCTCGCTCTTCTACTCCAAAACCCTCCCCCTCCGCACCCCACCCCACCCCACCCCCTCCACACCCAAACCCTCCCCTCTAATAGCCTCCACTCCAAAGCCCTCCCCCTTCCACTCCAATACACTCCCCTCAGCTCAAATATCGTCCCCCTCCAGGGTAACTACCACCACCCAACTAGAATGGGAATTGCCCAAGGACACAACAGCTCCAGATGAGAGAAGTCAAGAGTTAGATACAGGGAAATAGGGAGACAGCGGGACAGTGGCATTAGTTTGGGGATTGATAGGGGGTATGGGGAGAGACAGAGCCAGACGATGGGGAAGGCCCAAAATCAGATACCAGCCTCACTAACTAACACAGGCTGTCTCACTCTCAGATACCAGCTCCTCCCACACTAACACACAGTCTGTCCCACTCTCAGATACCAGCTCCTGCCTCACTAACACACAGCCTGTCCCACACTCAGATACCAGCTCCTCCCTCACTAACACACAGCCTGTCCCACTCTCAGATACCAGCGCCTCCCTCACTAACACACAGCCTGTCCCACTCTCAGATACCAGCTCCTCCCTCACTAACACACAGCCTGTCCCACTCTCAGATACCAGCTCCTCCCTCACTAACACAGCCTGTCCCACTCTCAGATACCAGCTTCTCCCTCACTAACACACAGCCTGTCCCACTCTCAGATACCAGCTCCTCCCTCCCTAACACACAGCCTGTCCCACTCTCAGATACCAGCTCCTCCCTCACTAACACACAGCCTGTCCCACTCTCAGATACCAGCTCCTCCCTCACTAACACACATCCTGTCGCAATCTCAGATACCAGCTCCTCCCTCACTAACACACAGCCTGTCCCACTCTCAGATACCAGCTCCTCCCTCACTATCACAGCCGATCTCACTCTCAGATACCAGCTCCTCCCTCACTATCACAGCCGATCTCACTCTCAGATACAAGCTCCTCCCTCACTAACACACAGCCTGTCCCACTCTCAGCTACCAGCTCCTCCCTCACTATACACACAGCCTGTCCGACTCTCAGCTACCAGATCCGCCCTCAGTAACACAGCCTGTCCCTCTCTCAGATACCAGCTCCTCCCACACTAACACACAGCCTGTCCCATTCTGAGATACCAGCTCCACCCTCACTAACACACAGCCTGTCCCACTCTCAGATACCAGCTCCTCCCTCACTAGCACACAACCTGTCCCAATCTCAGATACCAGCTCCTCCCTCACTAACACACAGCCTGTCCCATTCTCAGACACCAGCTCCTCCCTCATTAACTCAGAGCCTGTCCCACTCTCAGATACCAGCTCCTCCCTCACAAACACACATCCTGTCCCACCCTCAGATACCAGCTCCTCCCTCACAAACACACATCCTGTCCCACTCTCAGATACCAGCTCCTCCCTCAGTAACACACAGCCTGTCCCACTCTCAGATACCAGCGCTTCCCTCACTAACACACAGCCTGTCTCACTCTCAGATACCAGCTCCTCCCTCACTAACACACAGCCTGTCTCACTCTAAGATAACATTTCCTCCCTCACGAACACACAGCCTGTCGCACTCTCAGATACCAGCTCTTCCCTCACTAACACACAGACTGTCCCACTGTCAGATACTAGCTCCTCCCTCACTAACACACAGCCTGTCCCATTCTGAGATACCAGCTCCTCCCTCACTGACACACAGCCTGTCCCACTCTCAGCTACCAGCTCCTCCCTCACTAACACACTTTTGTCCCAGTCTCAGATACCAGCTCCTCCCTCATTAACACACAGCCTGTCCCACATTCAGATTCCAGCTCCTCTGTCACTAACACACAGTCTGTCCCACTCTCAGATATCAGCTCCACCCTCACTAACACACAGCCTGTCCCACTCTCAGATACCAGCTCCTCCCTCACTAACACACAGCTTGTCCCACTCTCAGATACCAGCTCCTCCCTCATTAACACAGTCTGTCCCACTCTCAGATACCAGCTCCTCCCTCACTAACACACAGCCTGTCCCACTCTCAGATACCAGCTCCTCCCTCACTAACACACAGCCTGTCCCACTCTCAGCTACCAGATCCTCCCTCAGTAACACAGCCTGTCCCTCTCTCAGATACCAGCTGCTCCCTCATTAACACACAGCCTGTCCCATTCTCAGACACCAACTCCACCCTCATTAAATCAGAGCCTGTCCCACTCTCAGATACAAGCTCCTCCCTCACAAACACACATCGTGTCCCACCCTCAGATACCAGCTCCTTCCTCACTAACACACAGCCTGTCCCACACTCAGACACCAGCACCTCCCTCACTAACACACAGCCTGTCCCACTCTCAGATACCAGCTCCTCCCTCACTAGCACACAGCCTGTCCCACTCTCAGATACCAGCTCCTCCCTCACTAGCACACAGCCGGTCCCACTCTCAGATACCAGCTCCTCCCTCAATAACACACAGCCTGTCCCACACTCAGATACCAGCACCTCCCTCACTAACACACAGCCTGTCCCACTCTCAGCTACCAGCTCCTCCCTCATTAACACACAGCCTGTCCCACATTCAGATACCAGCTCCTTCCTCACTAACACACAGCCTGTCCCACACTCAGATTCCAGCTCCTCTGTCACTAACACACAGTCTGTCCCACTCTCAGATACCAGCTCCTCACTCACTTACACACAGCCTGTCCCAGTCTCAGATATCAGCTCCTCCCTCACTAACACAGGCTGTCCCACTCTCAGATACCTGCTCCTCCCTCACTAACACACAGCCTGTCCCAAATTCAGATACCAGCTCCTCCCTCACTAACACACAGCCTGTCCAACTCTCAGATACCAGCTGCTCCCTCACTAACACACAGCCTGTCCCACTCTCAGATAACAGATCCTCCCTCAATAACACACAGCCTGTCCGACTCTAAGATAACAGTTCCTCCCTCACTAACACACAGCCTGTCGCACTCTCAGATACCAGATCCTCCCTCAGTAACACAGCCTATCGCTCTCTCAGATACCAGCTCCTCCCTCACTTACACACAGCCTGTCCCACTCTCAGATATCAGCTCCACCCTCACTAACACACAGACTGTCCCACTCTCAGATACCAGCTCCGCCCTCACTAACACACAGCCTGTCCCACTCTCAGATACCAGCTGCTCCCTCACTAGCACACAACCTGTCCCAATCTCAGATACCAGCTCCTCCCTCACTAACACACAGCCTGTCCCATTCTCAGACACCAGCTCCTCCCTCATTAACTCAGAGCCTGTCCCACTCTCAGATACCAGCTCCTCCCTCACAAACACACATTCTGTCCCACCCTCATATACCAGCTCCTACCTCACTAACACACAGCCTGTCCCATTCTGAGATACCAGCTCCTCCCTCACTGACACACAGCCTGTCCCACTCTCAGATACCAGCTCCTTCCTCACTAACACACAGCCTGTCCCACACTCAGATTCCAGCTCCTCTGTCACTAACACACAGTCTGTCCCCACTCTCAGATACCAGCTCCTCACTAACTTACACACAGCCTGTCCCACTCTCAGATATCAGCTCCACCCTCACTAACACACAGACTGTCCCACTCTCAGATACCAGCTCCTCCCTCACTAACACACAGCTTGTCCCACTCTCAGATACCAGCTCCTCCCTCACTAACACACAGCCTGTCCAACTCTCAGATACAAGCTGCTCCCTCACTAACACACAGCCTGTCCCACTCTCAGATAACAGATCCTCCCTCAATAACACACAGCCTGTCCGACTCTAAGATAACAGTTCCTCCCTCACTAACACACAGCCTGTCGCACTCTCAGATACCAGATCCTCCCTCAGTAACACAGCCTATCCCTCTCTCAGATACCAGCTCCTCCCTCACTAACACACAGCCTGTCCCACACTCAGATACCAGCACCTCCCTCACTTACACACAGCCTGTCCCACTCTCAGATATCAGCTCCACCCTCACTAACACACAGACTGTCCCACTCTCAGATACCTGCTCCGCCCTCACTAACACACAGCCTGTCCCACTCTCAGATACCAGCTCCGCCCTCACTAACACACAGCCTGTCCCACTCTCAGATACCAGCTCCGCCCTCACTAACACACAGCCTGTCCCACTCTCAGATACCTGCTCCTCCCTCACTAACACACAGCCTGTCCCAAATTCAGATACCAGCTCCGCCCTCACTAACACACAGCCTGTCCCACTCTCAGATACCAGCTCCGCCCTCACTAACACACAGCCTGTCCCACTCTCAGATACCAGCTCCGCCCTCACTAACACACAGCCTGTCCCACTCTCAGATACCAGCTCCTCCCTCACTAACACACAGCCAGTCCCAATCTCAGATAACAGCTCCTCCCTCACGAACACACAGCCTGTCCCACTCTCACCTACCAGCTCCTCCCTCACTATACACACAGCCTGTCCGACTCTCAGCTACCAGATCCTCCCTCAGTAACACAGCCTGTCCCATTCTCAAAAACCAGCTCCTCCCTCATTAACTCAGAGCCTGTCCCACTCTCAGATACCAGCTCCTCCCTAATTTACACACAGCCTGTCCCATTCTGAGATACCAGCTCCTCCCTCACTGACACAGAGCCTGTCCCACTCTCAGATACCAGCTCCTCCCTCACTAACACACAGCCTGTCCCACTCTCAGATACCAGCTCCTCCCTAATTAACACACAGCCTGTCCCATTCTGAGATACCAGCTCCTCCCTCACTGACACAGAGCCTGTCCCACTCTCAGATACCAGCTCCTCCCTCACAAGCACACAACCTGTCCCAATCTCAGATACCAGCTCCTCCCTCACTAACACACAGCCTGTCCCATTCTCAGACACCAGCTCCTCCCTCATTAACTCAGAGCCTGTCCCACTCTCAGATACCAGCTCCTCCCTCACTAACACACAGCCTGTCACACTCTCAGATACCAGCTCCTCCCTCACTAACACACAGCCTGTCCCACACTCACATACCAGCACCTCCCTCACTAACACACAGCCTGTCCCATTCGGAGATACCAGCTCCTCCCTCACTGACACACAGCCTGTCCCACTCTCAGATACCAGCGCTTCCCTCACTAACACACAGCCTGTCCAACTCTCAGATAACAGATCCTCCCTCAATAACACACAGCCTGTCTCACTCTAAGATAACAGTTCCTCACTAACACACAGCCTGTCCCACTCTCAGATGCCAGCTCCTCTATCACTAACACACAGTCTGTCCCACTCTCAGATACCAGCTCCTCACTCACTTACACACAGCCTGTCCCACTCTCAGATACCAGCTCCTCCCTCACTAACACACAGCCTGTCCCACTCTCAGATAACAGCTCCTCCCTCACTAACACACTGCTTGTCCCACTCTCAGATACCAGCTCCTCCCACACTAACACAGGCTGTCCCTCTCTCAGATACCTGCTCCTCCCTCACTAACACACAGCCTGTCCCAAATTCAGATACCAGCTCCACCCTCACTAACACACAGCCTGTCCCACTCTCTCATACCAACTCCTCCATCACTAACACACAGCCTGTCCCACTCTCAGATACCAGCTCCTCCCTCACTGACACACAGCCTGTCTCACTCTAAGATAACAGTTCCTCCCTCACGAACACACAGCCTGTCGCACTCTCAGATACAAGCGCTTCCCTCACTAACACACAGCCTGTCCCACTCTCAGATACCAGCTCCTCCCTCACTAACACACAGCCTGTCTCACTCTAAGATAACAGTTCCTCCCTCACGAACACACAGCCTGTCGCACTCTCAGATACCAGCTCTTCCCTCACTAACACACAGACTGTCCCACTGTCATATACTAGCTCCTCCCTCACTAACACACAGCCTGTCACACTCTCAGATACCAGCTCCTCCCTCACTAACACACAGCCTGTCCCGCTCTCAGCTACCAGCTCCTCCATCACTAACACACAGCCTGTCCCACTCTCAGATACCAGCACCTCCCTCACGAACACACAGCCTGTCCCACTCTCAGATACCAGCTCCTCTCTCACTAACACACAGCTTGTCCCACTCTCAGATACCAGCTCCTCCCACACTAACACAGGCTGTCCCTCTCTCAGATACCTGCTCATCCCTCACTAACACACAGCCTGTCCCAAATTCAGATACCAGCTCCACCCTCACTAACACACAGCCTGTCCCACTCTCTCATACCAACTTCTCCATCACTAACACACAGCCTGTCCCACTCTCAGATACCAGCTCCTCCCTCACTAACACACAGCCTGTCCCACTCTCAGATACCAGCTCCTCCCTCACTAACACACAGCCTGTCCCACTCTCAGCTACCAGCTCCTCCCTCACTAACACACAGCCTGTCCCACTCTCAGATACCAGCTCCTCCCTCACTAACACACAGCCTGTCCGACTCTCAGATACCAGATCCTCCGTCAGTAACACAGCCTGTCCCTCTCTCAGATACCAGCTCCTCCCTCACTAACACACAGCCTGTCCCACACTCAGATACCAGCAACTCCCTCACTAACACACAGCCTGTCCCATTCTGAGATACCAGCTCCTCCCTCACTAACACACAGCCTGTCCGACTCTCAGATACCAGCTCCTCCCTCACTAGCACACAACCTGTCGCAATCTCAGATACCAGCTCCTCCCTCACTAACACACACCCTGTCCCTTTCTCAGAAACCAGCTCCTCCCTCATTAACTCAGAGCCTGTCCCACTCTCAGATACCAGCTCCTCCCTCACAAACACACATCCTGTCCCACCCTCAGATACCAGCTCCTCCCTCACAAACACACAGACTGTCCCATGCTGAGATACCAGCTCCTCCCTCACTGACGCACAGCCTGTCCCACTCTCAGATACCAGCACCTCCATGACTAACACACAGCCTGTCCCACTCTCAGATACCAGCTCCTCCCTCACTAACACACAGCCCTTCCCACACTCAGATACCAGCACCTCCCTCACTAACACACAGCCTGTCCCACTCTCAGCTAAGAGCTCCTCCCCATTAACACACAGCCTGTCCCACTCTCAGATACCAGCTCCTTCCTCACTAACACACAGCCTGTCCCAATCTCAGATACCAGCTCCTCCCTCACAAACACACATCCTGTCCTACTCTCAGTTACCAGCTCCAACCTCACTAACACACAGCCTGTCCCACTCTCAGAAACCAGCTCCTCCCTCACTAACACACAGCCTGTCACACTCTCAGATACCATCTCCTCCCTCACTAACACACAGTCTGTCCCACTCTCAGATCCCAGCTCCTCCATCACTAACACACAGCCTGTCCCACTCTCAGGTAACAGATCCTCCCTCAATAACACACAGCCTGTCCCACTCTAAGATAACAGTTCCTCCCTCACTAACACACAGTCTGTCGCACTTATATATACCAGCTCCTCCCTCACTAACACACAGCCTGTCCCACTCTCAGATACCAGCGCTTCCCTCACTAACACACTGCCTGTCCCACTCTCAGATAACAGATCCTCCCTCAATAACACACAGCCTCTCCCACTCTAAGATAACAGTTCCTCCCTCACTAACACACAGCCTGTCTCAATCTCAGATAACAGATCCTCCCTCAATAACACACAGACTGTCCCACACTCAGATACCAGCACCTCCCTCACGAACACACAGCCTGTCCCACTCTCAGCTACCAGCTGCTCCCTCACTAACACACAGCCTGTCCCACTCTCAGATACCAGCTCCTCCCTCACTAACACACAGCCTGTCCCACTCTCAGACACCAGCTCCTCCCTCACTAACACACAGCCTGTCCCACTCTCAGACACCAGCTCCTCCCTCACGAACACACAGCCTGTCCCATTCTCAGACACCAACTCCACCCTCATTAACTCAGAGCCTGTCCCACTCTCAGATACCAGCTCCTCCCTCACAAACACACATCCTGTCCCACCCTCAGATACCAGCTCCTCCCTCACTAACACACAGCCTGTCCCATTCTGAGATACCAGCTCCTCCCTCACTGACACACAGCCTGTCACGCTCTCAGATACCAGCTCCTCCCTCACTAGCACTCAGCCTGTCCCACTCTCAGAGACCAGCTCCTCCCTCACTAGCACACAGCCTGTCCCCCTCTCAGATACCAGCTCCTCCCTCACTAACACACAGCCTGTCCAACACTCAGATACCATCTCCTCCCTCACTAACACACAGCCTGTCCAACACTCAGATACCATCTCCTCCCTCATTAACACACAGCCTGTCCCACTCTCAGATAACAGCTCCTCCCTCACTAACACACAGCTTGTCCCACTCTCAGATACCAGCTCCTCCCACACTAACACAGGCTGTCCCACTCTCAGATACCTGCTCCTCCCTCACTAACACACAGCCTGTCCCAAATTCAGATACCAGCTCCTCCCTCACTAACACACAGCCTGTCCCAAATTCAGATACCAGCTCCTCCCTCACTAACACACAGCCTGTCCCACTCTCAGATACCAGCTGCTCCCTTACTAACACAGCCTGTCTCACTCTCAGCTACCAGCTCCTCCCTCACTATCACACAGCCAGTCCCAATCTCAGATCTCACCTCCTCCCTCACTAACACACAGCCTGTCCCATTCTGAGATACCTGCTCCTCACTCACTAACACACAGCCTGTCCCAAATTCAGATACCAGCTCCTCCCTCACTAACACACAGCCTGTCCCACTCTCTCATACCAACTCCTCCATCACTAACACACAGACTGTCCAACTCTCAGATACCAGCTGCTCCCTCACTAACACACAGCCTGTCCAACTCTCAGATAACAGATCCTCCCTCAATAACACACAGCCTGTCCCACTCTCTCATACCAACTCCTCCATCACTAACACACAGCCTGTCCAACTCTCAGATACCAGCTCCTCCCTCACTAACACACAGCCTGTCCCACTCTCTCGTACCAACTCCTCCATCACTAACACACAGCCTGTCCAACTCTCAGATACCAGCTGCTCCCTCACTAACACACAGCCTGTCCCACTCTCAGATAACAGTTCCTCCCTCACTAACACACAGCCTGTCGCACTCTCAAATACCAGATCCTCCCTCAGTAACACAGCCTATCCCTCTCTCAGATACAAGCTCCTCCCTCACTAACACACAGCCTGTCCCACACTCAGATACCAGCTCCTCCCTCACTTACACACAGCCTGTCCCACTCTCAGATATCAGCTCCACCCTCACTAACACACAGACTGTCCCACTCTCAGATACCAGCTCCGCCCTCACTAACACACAGCCTGTCCCACTCTCAGTTAACAGCTCCTCCCTCACTAACACACAGCTTGTCCCACTCTCAGATACCAGCTCCTCCCACACTAACACAGGCTGTCCCACTCTCAGAAACCAGCTCCTCCCTCACTAACACACAGCCAGTCCCAATCTCAGATTCCAGCTCCTCCCTCACTAACACACAGCCTGTCCCACTCTCAGATACCAGCTCCTCCCTCACTAACACACAGCCTGTCCCACTCTCACCTACCAGCTCCTCCCTCACTATACACACAGCCTGTCCGACTCTCAGCTACCAGATCCTCCGTCAGGAACACAGCCTGTCCCTCTCTCCGATACCAGCACCTCCCGCAGTAACACACAGCCTGTCCCACTCAGATACCAGCTCCTCCCTCACTAACACACAGCCTGTCCCATTCTCAAAAACCAGCTCCTCCCTCATTAACTCAGAGCCTGTCCCACTCTCAGATACCAGCTCCTCCCTAATTAACACACAGCCTGTCCCACACTCAGATACCAGCACCTCCCTCACTAACACACAGCCTGTCCCATTCTGAGATACCAGCTCCTCCCTCACTGACACAGAGCCTGTCCGACTCTCAGATACCAGCTCCTCCCTCACAAGCACACAACCTGTCCCAATCTCAGATACCAGCTCCTCCCTCACTAACACACAGCCTGTCCCATTCTCAGACACCAGCTCCTCCCTCATTAACTCAGAGCCTGTCCCACTCTCAGATACCAGCTCCTCCCTCACAAACACACATCCTGTCCCACCCTCAGATACCAGCTCCTCCCTCACTAACACACAGCCTGTCGCACTCTCAGATACCAGCTCTTCCCTCACTAACACACAGACTGTCCCACTGTCAGATGCTAGCTCCTCTATCACTAACACACAGCCTGCACACTCTCAGATACCAGCTCCTCCCTCACTAACACACAGACTGTCCCACACTCAGGTACCAGCACCTCCCTCACGAACACACAGCCTGTCCCACTCTCAGCTACCAGCTCCTCCCTCACTAACACAAATCCTGTCCCACTCTCAGATACCAGCATCTCCCTCACGAACACACAGCCTGTCCCACTCTCAGATACCAGCTCCTCCCTCACTAACACACAGCCTGTCCAACTCTCAGATACCATCTGCTCCCTCACTAACACAGAGCCTGTCCCACTCTCAGATAACAAATCCTCCCTCAATAACACACAGCCAGTCCGACTCTCAGATAACAGTTCCTCCCTCACTAACACACAGCCTGTCGCGCTCTCAGATACCAGATCCTCCCTCAGTAACACAGCCTATCCCTCTCTCAGATACTAGCTCCTCCCTCACTAACACACAGCCTGTCCCACACTCAGATACCAGCTCCTCCCTCACTTACACACAGCCTGTCCCAGTCTCAGATATCAGCTCCACCCTCACTAACACACAGACTGTCCCACTCTCAGATACCAGCTCCGCCCTCACGAACACACAGCCTGTCCGACTCTCAGATAACAGCTCCTCCCTCACTAACACACAGCTTGTCCCACTCTCAGATACCAGCTCCTCCCACACTAACACAGGCTGTCCCACTCTCAGAAACCTGCTCCTCCCTCACTAACACACAGCCTGTCCAAAATTCAGATACCAGCTCCTCCCTCACTAACACACAGCCAGTCCCAATCTCAGATACCAGCTACTCCCTCACTAACACACAGCCTGTCCCACACTCAGCTACCAGCTCCTCCCTCACTAACACACAGCCTGTCCCACTCTCAGATACCAGCTCCTCCCTCACTAACACACAGCCTGTCCCACTCTCACCTACCAGCTCCTCCCTCGCTATGCACACAGCCTGTCCGACTCTCAGCTACCAGATCCTCCCTCAGTAACACAGCCTGTCCCTCTCTCAGATACCAGCACCTCCCTCAGTAACACACAGCCTCTCCCACTCTCAGATACCAGCTCCTCCCTCACTAACACACTGCCTGTCCCACTCTCAGATACCAGCTCCTCCCTCACTAGCAAACAGCCTGTCCCACTCTGATACCAGCACATCCCTCACTGACACACAGCCTGTCCCACTCTCAGATACCAGCTCCTCCCTCACTAACACACAGCCTGTCCCACTCTCAGATACCAGCTCCTCCCTCACTAACACACAGCCTGTCCCATTCTCAGACACCAGCTCCACCCTCTTTAACTCAGAGCCTGTCCCACTCTCAGATACCAGCTCCTCCCTCACAAACACACATCCTGTCCCACCCTCAGATACCAGCACCTCCCTCACTAACACGCAGCCTGTCCCACTCTCAGATACCAGCTCCTCCCTCACTAGCACACAACCTGTCCCACTCTCAGATACCAGCTCCTCCCTCACAAACACACATCCTGTCCCACCCTCAGATACCAGCTCCTACCTCACTAACACACAGCCTGTCCCACTCTCAGATACCAGCTCCTCCCTCACTAACACACAGCCAGTCCCAATCTCAGATACCAGCTCCTCCCTCACTATACACACAGCCTGTCCCACTCTCAGCTACCAGCTCCTCCCTCACTAACACACAGCCTGTCCCATTCTCAAAAACCAGCTCCTCCCTCATTAACTCAGAGCCTGTCCCACTCTCAGATACCAGCTCCTCCCTAATTAACACACAGCCTGTCCCACACTCAGATACCAGCACATCCCTCACTAACACACAGCCTGTCCCATTCTGAGATACCAGCTCCTCCCTCACTGACACAGAGCCTGTCCCACTCTCAGATACCTGCTCCTCACTCACTAGCACACAACCTGTCGCAATCTCAGATTCCAGCTCCTCCCTCAATAACACACAGCCTGTCCCATTCTCAGACACCAGCTCCTCCCTCATTAACTCAGAGCCTGTCCCACTCTCAGATACCAGCTCCTCCCTCACTAGCACTCAGCCTGTCCCACTCTCAGATACCAATTCCTCCCTCACTAGCACACAGCCTGTCCCACTCTCAGATACCAGTTCCTCCCTCACAAACACACAGCCTGTCCCACACTCTGATACCAGCACATCCCTCACTAACACACAGCCTGTCCCACTCTCAGCTACCAGCACCTCCCTCATAAACACACAGCCTGTCCCACTCTCAGATACCAGCTCCATCCTCACTAACACACAGCCTGTTCCACACTCAGATACCAGCTCCTCCCTCACTAACACAGCCTGTCCCACTCTCAGATACCAGCTCCTCCCTCACGAACACACAGCCTGTCCCACTCTGAGATACCAGCTGCTCCCTCACTAACACACAGCCTGACCCACTTTCAGATACCAGCTGCTCCCTCACTAACACACAGCCTGTCCCACTCTCAGATACCAGCTGCTCCCTCACTAACACACAGCCTGTCCCACTCTCAGATAACAGATCCTCCCTCAGTAACACACAGCCTGTCCGACTCTAAGATAACAGTACCTCCCTCACTAACACAAAGCCTGTCGCACTCTCAGATACCAGATCCTCCCTCAGTAACACAGCCTATCCCTCTCTCAGATACCAGCTCCTCCCTCACTAACACACAGCCTGTCCCACACTCAGATACCAGCTCCTCCCTCACTAACACACAGCCTGTCCCATTCTCAGACACCAGCTCCTCCCTCATTAACGCAGAGCCTGTCCCACTCTCAGATACCAGTTCCTCCCTCACAAACACACATCCTGTCCCACCCTCAGATACCAGCTCCTCCCTCACTAGCACACAGCCTGTCCCACACTCAGATACCAGCACCTCCCTCACTAACACACAGACTGTCCCATTCTGAGATACCAGCTCCTCCCTCACTGACACACAGCCTGTCCCACTCTCAGATACCAGCTCCTCCCTCACTAGCACACAACCTGTCCCACTCTCAGATACCAGCTCCTCTCTCACAAACACACATCCTGTCCCACCCTCAGATACCAGCTCCTACCTCACTAACACACAGCCTGTCCCACTCTCAGATACCAGCTCCTCCCTCACTAACACACAGTGTGTCCCACTCTCAGATACCAGCTCCTTCATCACTAACACACAGTCTGTCCCACACTCAGATACCAGCATCTCCCTCACTAACACACAGCTTGTCCCATTCGGAGATACCAGCTCCTCCCTCACTGACACACAGCCTGTCCCACTCTCAGAAACCAGCTCCTCCCTCACTAACACACAGCCTGTCCAATCCCAGATACCAGCTTCTCCCTCACTGACACACAGCCTGTCCCACTCTCAGGTAACAGATCCTCCCTCAATAACACACAGCCTGTCCGACTCTAAGATAACATTTCCTCCCTCACTAACACACAGCCTTTCGCACTCTCAGATACCAGATCCTCCCTCAGTAACACAGCCTGTCCCTCTCTCAGATACCAGCTACTCCCTCACTAACACACAGCCTGTCCCACACTCAGATACCAGCTCCTCCCTCACTAACACACAGCCTGTCCCATTCTCAGACACCAGCTCCTCCCTCATTAACTCAGAGCCTGTCCCACTCTCAGATACCAGCTCCTCCCTCACAAACACACATCCTGTCCCACCCTCAGATACCAGCTCCTCCCTCACTAACACACAGCCTGTCCCACACTCAGATACCAGCACCTCCCTCACTAACACACAGACTGTCCCATTCTGAGATACCAGCTCCTCCCTCACTGACACACAGCCTGTCCCACTCTCAGATACCAGCTCCTCCCTCACGAGCACACAACATGTCCCACTCTCAGATACCAGCTCCTCTCTCAATAACACACAGCCTGTCCCACTCTCAGACGCCAGGTCCTCCCTCATTAACTCAGAGCCTGTCCCACTCTCAGATACCAGCTCCTCCCTCACAAACACACATTCTGTCCCACCCTCAGATACCAGCTCCTTCCTCACTAACACACAGCCTGTCCCACTCTCAGATACCAGCTCCTCCCTCACTAACACACAGTGTGTCCCACTCTCAGATACCAGCTCCTTCATCACTAACACACAGTCTGTCCCACACTCAGATACCAGCATCTCCCTCACTAATACACAGCTTGTCCCATTCCGAGATACATGCTCCTCCCTCACTGACACACAGCCTGTCCCACTCTCAGATACCAGCTCCTCCATGACTAACACACAGCCTGTCCCACTCTCAGATACCAGCACCTCCCTCACTAACACACAGCCTGTTCCACTCTCAGCTAAGAGCTCCTCCCTCATTAACACACAGCCTGTCCCACTCTCAGATACCAGCTCCTTCCTCACTAACACACAGCCTGTCCCACACTCAGATACCAGCTCCTCCCACACTAACACACAGCCTGTCCCAATCCCAGATACCAGCTTCTCCCTCACTGACACACAGCCTGTCCCAATCTCAGATACCAGCTCCTCCCTCACAAACACACATCCTGTCCTACTCTCAGTTAACTGCTCCTACCTCACTAACACACAGCCTGTCCCACTCTCATATAACAGATCCTCCCTCAATAACACACAGCCTGTCCCACTCTAAGATAACAGTTCCTCCCTCACTAACACACAGCCTGTCCCAATCTCAGATAACACATCCTCCCTCAATAACACACAGCCTGTCCGACTCTAAGATAACATTTCCTCCCTCACTAACACACAGCCTTTCGCACTCTCAGATACCAGATCCTCCCTCAGTAACACAGCCTGTCCCTCTCTCAGATACCAGCTCCTCCCTCACTAACACACAGCCTGTCCTACATTCAGATACCAGCTCCTCCCTCACTAACACACAGCCTGTCCCATTCTCAGACACCAGCTCCTCCCTCATTAACTCAGAGCCTGTCCCACTCTCAGATACCAGCTCCTCCCTCACAAACACACATCCTGTCCCACCCTCAGATACCAGCTCCTCCCTCACTAACACACAGCCTGTCCCACACTCAGATACCAGCACCTCCCTCACTAATACACAGACTGTCCCATTCTGAGATACCAGCTCCTCCCTCACTGACACACAGCCTGTCCCACTCTCAGATACCAGCTCCTCGATGACTAACACACAGCCTGTCCCACTCTCAGATACCAGCTCCTCCCTCACTAACACACAGTGTGTCCCACTCTCAGATACCAGCTCCTTCATCACTAACACACAGTCTGTCCCACACTCAGATACCAGCATCTCCCTCACTAACACACAGCTTGTCCCATTCGGAGATACCAGCTCCTCCCTCACTGACACACAGCCTGTCCCACTCTCAGAAACCAGCTCCTCCCTCACTAAGACACAGCCTGTCCAATCCCAGATACCAGCTTCTCCCTCACTGACACACAGCCTGTCCCACTCTCAGGTAACAGATCCTCCCTCAATAACACACAGCCTGTCCGACTCTAAGATAACATTTCCTCCCTCACTAACACACAGCCTTTCGCACTCTCAGATACCAGATCCTCCCTCAGTAACACAGCCTGTCCCTCTCTCAGATACCAGCTACTCCCTCACTAACACACAGCCTGTCCCACTCTCAGATACCAGCTCCTCCCTCACTAACACACAGCCTGTCCCATTCTCAGACACCAGCTCCTCCCTCATTAACTCAGAGCCTGTCCCACTCTCAGATACCAGCTCCTCCCTCACAAACACACATCCTGTCCCACCCTCAGATACCAGCTCCTCCCTCACTAACACACAGCCTGTCCCACACTCAGATACCAGCACCTCCCTCACTAACACACAGACTGTCCCATTCTGAGATACCAGCTCCTCCCTCACTGACACACAGCCTGTCCCACTCTCAGATACCAGCTCCTCCCTCACGAGCACACAACATGTCCCACTCTCAGATACCAGCTCCTCTCTCACTAACACACAGCCTGTCCCACTCTCAGACGCCAGGTCCTCCCTCATTAACTCAGAGCCTGTCCCACTCTCAGATACCAGCTCCTCCCTCACAAACACACATTCTGTCCCACCCTCAGATACCAGCTCCTTCCTCACTAACACACAGCCTGTCCCACTCTCAGATACCAGCTCCTCCCTCACTAACACACAGTGTGTCCCACTCTCAGATACCAGCTCCTTCATCACTAACACACAGTCTGTCCCACACTCAGATACCAGCATCTCCCTCACAAATACACAGCTTGTCCCATTCCGAGATACATGCTCCTCCCTCACTGACACACAGCCTGTCCCACTCTCAGATACCAGCTCCTCCATGACTAACACACAGCCTGTCCCACTCTCAGATACCAGCACCTCCCTCACTAACACACAGCCTGTCCCACTCTCAGATACCAGCTCCTTCCTCACTAACACACAGCCTGTCCCACACTCAGATACCAGCTCCTCCCACACTAACACACAGCCTGTCCCAATCCCAGATACCAGCTTCTCCCTCACTGACACACAGCCTGTCCCAATCTCAGATACCAGCTCCTCCCTCACAAACACACATCCTGTCCTACTCTCAGTTACCAGCTCCTACCTCACTAACACACAGCCTGTCCCACTCTCAGATACCAGCTCCTCCCTCACTAACACACAGCCTGTCACATTCTCAGATACCAGCTCCTCCCTCACTAACACACAGTCTGTCCCACTCTCAGATCCCAGCTCCTCCCTCACTAACACATAGCCTGTCCCACTCTCAGATAACAGATCCTCCCTCAATAACACACAGCCTGTCCCACTCTAAGATAACAGTTCCTCCCTCACTAACACACAGTCTGTCGCACTTACAGATACCAGCTCCTCCCTCACTAACACACAGCCTGTCCCACTCTCAGATACCAGCGCTTCCCTCACTAACACACAGCCTGTCCCACTCTCATATAACAGATCCTCCCTCAATAACACACAGCCTGTCCCACTCTAAGATAACAGTTCCTCCCTCACTAACACACAGCCTGTCCCAATCTCAGATAACACATCCTCCCTCAATAACACACAGCCTGTCCGACTCTAAGATAACATTTCCTCCCTCACTAACACACAGCCTTTCGCAATCTCAGATACCAGATCCTCCCTCAGTAACACAGCCTGTCCCTCTCTCAGATACCAGCTCCTCCCTCACTAACACACAGCCTGTCCTACATTCAGATACCAGCTCCTCCCTCACTAACACACAGCCTGTCCCATTCTCAGACACCAGCTCCTCCCTCATTAACTCAGAGCCTGTCCCACTCTCAGATACCAGCTCCTCCCTCACAAACACACATCCTGTCCCACCCTCAGATACCAGCTCCTCCCTCACTAACACACAGCCTGTCCCACACTCAGATACCAGCACCTCCCTCACTAATACACAGACTGTCCCATTCTGAGATACCAGCTCCTCCCTCACTGACACACAGCCTGTCCCACTCTCAGATACCAGCTCCTCGATGACTAACACACAGCCTGTCCCACTCTCAGATACCAGCTCCTCCCTCACTAACACACAGCCCTTCCCACACTCAGATTCCAGCACCTCCCTCACTAACACACAGCCTGTCCCACTCTCAGATACCAGCTCCTTTCTCACTAACACACAGCCTGTCCCACTCTCAGATACCAGCTCCTCCCTCACTAACACACAGCCTGTCCTACTCTCAGTTACCAGCTCCAACCTCACTAACACACAGCCTGTCCCACTCTCAGAAACCAGCTCCTCCCTCACTAACACACAGCCTGTCACACTCTCAGATACCATCTCCTCCCTCAATAACACACAGTCTGTCCCACTCTCAGATCCCAGCTCCTCCCTCACTAACACACAGCCTGTCCCACTATCAGATACCAGCTCCTCCCTCACTAACACACAGCCTGTCCCACTCTCAGATACCAGCTCCTCCCTCAATAACACACAGCCTGTCCCACTCTAAGATAACAGTTCCTCCCTCACTAACACACAGTCTGTCGCACTTACATATACCAGCTCCTCCCTCACTAACACACAGCCTGTCCCACTCTCAGATAACAGATCCTCCCTCAATAACACACAGACTGTCTCACTCTAAGATAACAGTTCCTCCCTCACTAACACACAGACTGTCCCACTCTCAGATACCAGCAGCTCCCTCACGAACACACAGCCTGTCCTACTCTCAGATACCAGCTGCTCCCTCACTAACACACAGCCTGTCCCACTCTCAGATACCAGCTGCTCCCTCACTAACACACAGCCTGTCCCACTCTCAGACACCAGCTCCTCCCTCACTAACACACAGCCTGTCCCACTCTCAGACACCAGCTCCTCCCTCACGAACACACAGCCTGTCCCATTCTCAGACACCAACTCCACCCTCATTAACTCAGAGCCTGTCCCACTCTCAGATACCAGCTCCTCCCTCACAAACACACATCCTGTCCCACCCTCAGATACCAGCTCCTCCCTCACTAACACACAGCCTGTCCCACACTCAGACACCAGCACCTCCCTCACTAACGCACAGCCTGTCCCACTCTCAGATACCAGCTCCACCCTCACTAGCACACAACCTGTCACAATCTCAGATACCAGCTCCTCTCTCACTAAAACACAGCCTGTCCCATTCTCAGACACAAGCTCCTCCCTCATTAACTCAGAGCCTGTCCCACTCTCAGATACCAGCTACTCCCTCACAAACACACATCCTGTCCCACCCTCAGATACCAGCTCCTACCTCACTAACACACAGCCTGTCCCACTCTCAGATAACAGCTCCTTCCTCACTAACACACAGCCTGTCCCGCACTCAGATACCAGCATCTCCCTCACTAACACACAGCCTGTCCCATTCTGAGATACCAGCTCCTCCCTCACTGACACACAGCCTGTCACGCTCTCAGATACCAGCTCCTCCCTCACTAGCACTCAGCCTGTCCCACTCTCAGAGACCAGCTCCTCCCTCACTAGCACACAGCCTGTCCCCCTCTCAGATACCAGCTCCTCCCTCACTAACATACAGCCTGTCCAACACTCAGATACCAGCATCTCCCTCACTAACACACAGCCTGTCCCATTCTGAGATACCAGCTCCTCCCTCACTGACACACAGCCTGTCACATTCTCAGATACCAGCTCCTCCCTCACTAACACACAGTCTGTCCCACTCTCAGATCCCAGCTCCTCCCTCACTAACACATAGCCTGTCCCACTCTCAGATAACAGATCCTCCCTCAATAACACACAGCCTGTCCCACTCTAAGATAACAGTTCCTCCCTCACTAACACACAGTCTGTCGCACTTACAGATACCAGCTCCTCCCTCACTAACACACAGCCTGTCCCACTCTCAGATACCAGCGCTTCCCTCACTAACACACAGCCTGTCCCACTCTCATATAACAGATCCTCCCTCAATAACACACAGCCTGTCCCACTCTAAGATAACAGTTCCTCCCTCACTAACACACAGCCTGTCCCAATCTCAGATAACACATCCTCCCTCAATAACACACAGCCTGTCCGACTCTAAGATAACATTTCCTCCCTCACTAACACACAGCCTTTCGCACTCTCAGATACCAGATCCTCCCTCAGTAACACAGCCTGTCCCTCTCTCAGATACCAGCTCCTCCCTCACTAACACACAGCCTGTCCTACATTCAGATACCAGCTCCTCCCTCACTAACACACAGCCTGTCCCATTCTCAGACACCAGCTCCTCCCTCATTAACTCAGAGCCTGTCCCACTCTCAGATACCAGCTCCTCCCTCACAAACACACATCCTGTCCCACCCTCAGATACCAGCTCCTCCCTCACTAACACACAGCCTGTCCCACACTCAGATACCAGCACCTCCCTCACTAATACACAGACTGTCCCATTCTGAGATACCAGCTCCTCCCTCACTGACACACAGCCTGTCCCACTCTCAGATACCAGCTCCTCGATGACTAACACACAGCCTGTCCCACTCTCAGATACCAGCTCCTCCCTCACTAACACACAGCCCTTCCCACACTCAGATTCCAGCACCTCCCTCACTAACACACAGCCTGTCCCACTCTCAGATACCAGCTCCTTCCTCACTAACACACAGCCTGTCCCACTCTCAGATACCAGCTCCTCCCTCACTAACACACAGCCTGTCCTACTCTCAGTTACCAGCTCCAACCTCACTAACACACAGCCTGTCCCACTCTCAGAAACCAGCTCCTCCCTCACTAACACACAGCCTGTCACACTCTCAGATACCATCTCCTCCCTCAATAACACACAGTCTGTCCCACTCTCAGATCCCAGCTCCTCCCTCACTAACACACAGCCTGTCCCACTCTCAGATACCAGCTCCTCCCTCACTAACACACAGCCTGTCCCACTCTCAGATACCAGCTCCTCCCTCAATAACACACAGCCTGTCCCACTCTAAGATAACAGTTCCTCCCTCACTAACACACAGTCTGTCGCACTTACATATTCCAGCTCCTCCCTCACTAACACACAGCCTGTCCCACTCTCAGATAACAGATCCTCCCTCAATAACACACAGACTGTCTCACTCTAAGATAACAGTTCCTCCCTCACTAACACACAGACTGTCCCACACTCAGATACCAGCACCTCCCTCACGAACACACAGCCTGTCCCACTCTCAGCTACCAGCTCCTCCCTCACTAACACACAGCCTGTCCCACTCTCAGATACCAGCAGCTCCCTCACGAACACACAGCCTGTCCTACTCTCAGATACCAGCTGCTCCCTCACTAACACACAGCCTGTCCCACTCTCAGATACCAGCTGCTCCCTCACTAACACACAGCCTGTCCCACTCTCAGACACCAGCTCCTCCCTCACTAACACACAGCCTGTCCCACTCTCAGACACCAGCTCCTCCCTCACGAACACACAGCCTGTCCCATTCTCAGACACCAACTCCACCCTCATTAACTCAGAGCCTGTCCCACTCTCAGATACCAGCTCCTCCCTCACAAACACACATCCTGTCCCACCCTCAGATACCAGCTCCTCCCTCACTAACACACAGCCTGTCCCACACTCAGACACCAGCACCTCCCTCACTAACGCACAGCCTGGCCCACTCTCAGATACCAGCTCCACCCTCACTAGCACACAACCTGTCCCAATCTCAGATACCAGCTCCTCTCTCACTAAAACACAG
This sequence comes from Isurus oxyrinchus, assembly GCA_026770705.1. Classification (NCBI taxonomy): domain Eukaryota; kingdom Metazoa; phylum Chordata; class Chondrichthyes; order Lamniformes; family Lamnidae; genus Isurus; species Isurus oxyrinchus. The sequence goes on from JANJGN010000161.1 coordinate 23,400, forward strand.
CCTGTCCCATTCTCAGACACAAGCTCCTCCCTCATTAACTCAGAGCCTGTCCCACTCTCAGATACCAGCTACTCCCTCACAAACACACATCCTGTCCCACCCTCAGATACCAGCTCCTACCTCACTAACACACAACCTGTCCCACTCTCAGATAACAGCTCCTTCCTCACTAACACACAGCCTGTCCCGCACTCAGATACCAGCATCTCCCTCACTAACACACAGCCTGTCCCATTCTGAGATACCAGCTCCTCCCTCACTGACACACAGCCTGTCACGCTCTCAGATACCAGCTCCTCCCTCACTAGCACTCAGCCTGTCCCACTCTCAGAGACCAGCTCCTCCCTCACTAGCACACAGCCTGTCCCCCTCTCAGATACCAGCTCCTCCCTCACTAACATACAGCCTGTCCAACACTCAGATACCAGCACCTCCCTCACTAACACACAGCCTGTCCCACTCTCAGCTACCAGCTCCTCCCTCATTAACACACAGCCTGTCCCACTCTCAGATACCAGCTCCGCCCTCACTAACACACAGCCTGTCCCACTCTCAGATAAGAGCTACTCCCTCACTAACACACAGCTTGTCCCACTCTCAGATACCAGCTCCTCCCACACTAACACAGGCTGTCCCACTCTCAGATACCTGCTCCTCGCTCACTAACACACAGCCTGTCCCACTCTCAGATAACAGCTCCTCCCTCACTAACACACAGCTTGTCCCACTCTCAGATACCAGCGCCTCCCAAACTAACACAGGCTGTCCCACTCTCAGATACCTGCTCCTCCCTCACTAACACGCAGCCTGTCCCAAATTCAGATACCAGCTCCTCCCTCACTAACACACAGCCTGTCCCACTCTCTCATACCAAATCCTCCATCACGAACACACAGCCTGTCCCACTCTCAGATACCAGCTCCTCCCTCACTAACACACAGCCAGTCCCAATCTCAGATCTCACCTCCTCCCTCACTAACACACAGGCTGTCCCTTTCTGAGATACCAGCTCCTCCCTCACTGACACAGAGCCTGTCCCACTCTCAGATACCAGCTCCTCCCTCACTAGCACACAATCTGTCCCAATCTCAGATACCAGCTCCTCCCTCACTAACACACAGCCTGACCCATTCTCAGACACCAGCTCCTCCCTCATTAACTCAGAGCCTGTCCCACTCTCAGATACAAGCTCCTCCCTCACAAACACACATCCTTTCCCACCCTCAGATACCAGCTCCTCCTTCACTAACACACAGCCTGTCCCACACTCAGATACCAGCACCTCCCTCACAAACACACAGCCTGTCCCATTCGGAGATACCAGCTCCTCCCTCACTGACACACAGCCTGTCCCACTCTCAGATACCAGCTCCTCCCTCAGTAACACACAGCCTTTCCCACTCTCAGTTACCAGCGCTTCCCTCACTAGCACACAGCCTGTCCCACTCTCAGATAACACATCCTCCCTCACAAACACACATCCTGTCCCACCCTCAGATACCAGCACCTCCCTCACTAACACACAGTCTGTCCCACTCTCAGATACCAGCTCCTCCCTCACTAGCACACAACCTGTCCCAATCTCAGATACCAGCTCCTCCCTCACGAACACACAGCCTGTCCCATTCTCATACACCAGCTCCTCCCTCACGAACACACAGCCTGTCCCACTCTCAGCTACCAGCTCCTCCCTCACGAACACACAGTCTGTCCCACTCTCAGATACCAGCTCCTCCCTCACTAACACACAGCCTGTCCCACTATCAGCTATCATCTCCTCCCTCACTATACACACAGCCTGTCCAACGCTCAGCTACCAGATCCTCCCTCAGTAACACAGCCTGTCCCTCTCTCAGATACCAGCTCCTCCCTCACTAACACACAGCCTGTCCAACTCAGATACCAGCTCCTCCCTCACTAACACACAGCCTGTCCCATTCACAGACACCAGCTCCACCCTCATTTACTCAGAGCCTGTCCCACTCTCAGATACCAGCTCCTCCCTCACAAACACACATCCTGTCCCACCCTCAGATACCAGCTCCTACCTCACTAACACACAGCCTGTCCCACTCAGATACCAGCTCCTCCCTCACTAACACACAGCCTGTCCCACTCTCAGATACCAGCTCCTACCTCACTAACACACATCCTGTCCCACCCTCAGATACCAGCTCCTCCCTCACTAACACACAGTGTGTCACACTCTCAGATACCAGCTCCTTCCTCACTAACACACAGCCTGTCCCACACTCAGATACCAGCATCTCCCTCACTAACACACAGCCAGTCCCATTTTAAGATACCTGCTCCTCCCTCACTGACACACAACCTGTCTCACTCTCAGATACCAGCTCCTCCCTCCCTAGCACACAGCCTGTCCCACTCTCAGATACCAGCTCCTCCCTCACTAACACACAGCCTGTCCCACACTCAGATACCAGCACCTCCCTCACTAACACACAGCCTGTCCCACTGTCAGCTACCAGCTCCTCCCTCATGAACACACAGCCTGTCCCACTCTCAGATACCAGCACCTCCCTCACTAACACACAGCCTGTCCCACTCTCAGATACCTGCTCTTCCCTCACTAACACTCAGCCTGTCCCATTCTCAGATACCACCTCCTCCCTCATTAACTCAGAGCCAGTCCCACTCTCAGATACCAGCTCCTCCCTCACAAACACACATCCTGTCCCACCCTCAGATACCAGATCCTACCTCTCTAACACACAGCCTGTCCCACTCTCAGAAACCAGCTCCTCCCACACTAACACACAGTGTGTCACACTCTCAGATACCAGCTCCTCCCTCACTAGCACACAGCCTGTCCCACTCTCAGATACCAGCTCCTCCCTCACTAACACACAGCCTGTCCCACACTCAGACACCAGCACCTCCCTCACTAACACACAGCCTGTCCCACTGTCAGCTACCAGCTCCTCCCTCATGAACACACAGCCTGTCCCACTCTCAGATACCAGCGCTTCCCTCACCAACACACAGACTGTCCCACTCTCAGATACCAGCTCCTCCCTAACACACAGCCTGTCCCACTCTCAGATACCAGCTCTTACCTCACTAACACACAGACTGTCCCACTCTCAGATACCAGCACCTCCCTCACTAACACACAGCCTGTCCCACTCTCAGATACCAGCTCTTCCCTCACTAACACTCAGCCTGTCCCATTCTCAGATACCAGCTCCTCCCTCATTAACTCAGAGCCAGTCCCACTCTCAGATACCAGCTCCTCGCTCACTAACACACAGCCTGTCCCATTCTCAGATACCAGATCCTTCCTAACTAACACAGCCTGTCCGACTCTCAGCTACCAGCTCCTCCCTCAGTAACACAGCCTGTCCCTCTCTCAGATACCAGCTCCTCCCTCACTAACACACAGCCTGTCCCACTCAGACACCAGCTCCTCCCTCATTAACTCAGAGCCTGTCCCACTCTCAGATACCAGCTCCTACCTCACTAACACACATCCTGTCCCACCCTCAGATACCAGCTCCTCCCTCACTAACACACAGTGTGTCACACTCTCAGATACCAGCTCCTTCCTCACGAACACACAGTCCGTCCCACTCTCAGATACCAGCTCCTCCCTCACGAACACACAGTCCGTCCCACTCTCAGATACCAGCTCCTCCCTCACTAACACACAGCCTATCCCACTATCAGCTATCATCTCCTCCCTCACTATACACACAGCCTGTCCAACGCTCAGCTACCAGATCCTCCCTCAGTAACACAGCCTGTCCCTCTCTCAGATACCAGCTCCTCCCTCACTAACACACAGCCTGTCCAACTCAGATACCAGCTCCTCCCTCACTAACACACAGCCTGTCCCATTCACTGACACCAGCTCCTCCCTCATTTACTCAGAGCCTGTCCCACTCTCAGATACCAGCTCCTCCCTCACAAACACACATCCTGTCCCACCCTCAGATACCAGCTCCTACCTCACTAACACACAGCCTGTCCCACTCTCAGCTACCAGCTCCTCCCTCACTAACACACAGCCTGTCCCACTCTCAGATACCAGCTCCTCCCTCACTAACACACAGCCTGTCCCACTCTCAGATACCAGCTCCTCCCTCACTAACACACAGCCTGTCCCACACTCAGATACCTGCTCCTCCCTCACTAACACACAGCCTGTCCCACTGTCAGCTACCAGCTCCTCCCTCACTAACACACAGCCTGTCCCATTCTCAGATACCAGCTCTTCCCTCACTAACACTCAGCCTGTCCCATTCTCAGATACCAGCTCCTCCCTCATTAACTCAGAGCCAGTCCCACTCTCAGATACCAGCTCCTCGCTCACTAACACACAGCCTGTCCCATTCTCAGATACCAGATCCTTCCTCACTAACACAGCCTGTCCGACTCTCAGCTACCAGCTCCTCCCTCAGTAACACAGCCTGTCCCTCTCTCAGATACCAGCTCCTCCCTCACTAACACACAGCCTGTCCCACTCAGACACCAGCTCCTCCCTCATTAACTCAGAGCCTGTCCCACTCTCAGATACCAGCTCCTACCTCACTAACACACATCCTGTCCCACACTCAGATACCAGCTCCTCCCTCACTAACACACAGTGTGTCACACTCTCAGATACCAGCTCCTTCCTCACTAACACACAGCCTGTCCCACTCTCAGCTACCAGCTCCTCCCTCACGAACACACAGTCTGTCCCACTCTCAGATACCAGCTCCTCCCTCACTAACACACAGCCTATCCCACTATCAGCTATCATCTCCTCCCTCACTATACACACAGCCTGTCCAACGCTCAGCTACCAGATCCTCCCTCAGTAACACAGCCTGTCCCTCTCTCAGATACCAGCTCCTCCCTCACTAACACACAGCCTGTCCAACTCAGATACCAGCTCCTCCCTCACTAACACACAGCCTGTCCCATTCACAGACACCAGCTCCTCCCTCATTTACTCAGAGCCTGTCCCACTCTCAGATACCAGCTCCTCCCTCACAAACACACATCCTGTCCCACCCTCAGATACCAGCTCCTACCTCACTAACACACAGCCTGTCCCACTCTCAGCTACAAGCTCCTCCCTCACTAACACACAGCCTGTCCCACTCTCAGATACCAGCACCTCCCTCAGTAACACACAGCCTGTCCCACTCTCAGATACCAGCTCCTCCCTCACTAACACACAGCCTGTCCCACTCTCAGATACCAGCTCCTCCCTCACTAACACACAGCCTGTCCCACTCTCAGATACCAGCTCCTCGCTCACTAACACACAGCCTGTCCCATTCTCAGATACCAGATCCTTCCTCACTAACACAGCCTGTCCCACTCTCAGCTACCAGCTCCTCCCTCAGTAACACAGCCTGTCCTTCCCTCAGATACCAGCTCCTCCCTCACTAACACACAGCCTGTCCCACTCAGATACCAGCTCCTCCCTCACTAACACACAGCCTGTCCCATTCTCAGACACCAGCTCCTCCCTCATTAACTCAGAGCCTGTCCCACTCTCAGATACCAGCTCCTACCTCACTAACATACATCCTGTCCCACCCTCAGATACCAGCTCCTCCCTCACTAACACACAGTGTGTCACACTCTCAGATACCAGCTCCTTCCTCACTAACACACAGCCTGTCCCACACTCAGATACCAGCATCTCCCTCACTAACACACAGCCTGTCCCATTCTGAGATACCTGCTCCTCCCTCACTGACACACAGCCTGTCTCACTCTCAGATACCAGCTCCTTCCTCACTAACACACAGCCTGTCCCACACTCAGATACCAGCATCTCCCTCACTAACACACAGCCTGTCCTATTCTGAGATACCTGCTCCTCCCTCACTGACACACAGCCTGTCTCACTCTCAGATACCAGCTCCTCCCTCACTAGCACACAGCCTGTCCCACTCTCAGATACCAGCTCCTCCCTCACTAACACACAGCCTGTCCCACACTCAGATACCAGCACCTCCCTCACTAACACACAGCCTGTCCCACTGTCAGCTACCAGCTCCTCCCTCATGAACACACAGCCTGTCCCACTCTCAGATACCAGCACCTCCCTCACTAACACACAGCCATGTCCCACTCTCAGATACCAGCTCTTCCCTCACTAACACTCAGCCTGTCCCATTCTCAGATACCAGCTCCTCCCTCATTAACTCAGAGCCAGTCCCACTCTCAGATACCAGCTCCTCCCTCACAAACACACGTCCTGTCCCACCCTCAGATACCAGATCCTACCTCACTAACACACAGCCTGTCCCACTCTCAGATACCTGCTCCTCCCACACTAACACACAGTGTGTCACACTCTCAGATACCAGCTCCTCCCTCACTAGCACACAGCCTGTCCCACTCTCAGATACGAGCGCTTCCCTCACCAACACACAGCCTGTCCCACTCTCAGATACCAGCTCCTCCCTAACACACAGCCTGTCCCACTCTGAGATATCAGCTCTTACCTCACTAACACACAGACTGTCCCACTGTCAGATACCAGCTCCTCCCGCACTAACACACAGCCTCTCCCACTCTCAGATACCAGCTCCTCCCTCATTAACTCAGAGCCAGTCCCACTCTCAGATACCAGCTCCTCCCTCACTAACTCACAGCCTGTCCCACTCTCAGATACCAGCTCCTCCCTCACTAACTCACAGCCTGTCCCACTCTCAGATACCAGCTCCTCCCTCACTAACACAGCCTGTCCCACTCTCAGACACCAGCTCCTCCCTCACTAACACTCAGCCTGTCCCATTCTCAGATACCAGCTCCTCCCTCATTAACTCAGAGCCAGTCCCACCCTCAGATACCCGATCCTACCTCACTAACACACAGCCTGTCCCACTCTCAGACACCAGCTCCTCCCTCACTAACACACAGCCTGTCCCACTCTCAGATACCAGCTCCTCCCTCACCAACACACAGCCTGTCCAACTCTCAGATACCAGCTCCTCCCTCACTAACACACAGCCTGTCCCACTCTCAGATACCAGCTCCGCCCTCACTAACACACAGCCTGTCCCACTCTCAGATAACAGCTCCTCCCTCACTAACACACAGCTTGTCCCACTCTCAGATACCAGCTCCTCCCACACTAACACAGGCTGTCCCACTCTCAGATACCAGCTCCTCCCTCACTAACACACAGCCAGTCCCAATCTCAGATACCAGCTACTCCCTCACTAACACACAGCCTGTCCCACTCTCAGCTACCAGCTCCTCCCTCACTAACACACAGCCTGTCCCACTCTCAGATACCAGCTCCTCCCTCACTAACACACAGCCTGTCCCTCTTTCACCTACCAGCTCCTCCCTCGCTATGCACACAGCCTGTCCGACTCTCAGCTACCAGATCCTCCCTCAGTAACACAGCCTGTCACTCTCTCAGATACCAGCACCTCCCTCAGTAACATACAGCCTGTCCCATCCTCAGATACCAGCTCCTCCCTCACTAACACACAGCCTGTCCCATTCTCAAAAACCAGCTCCTCCATCATTAACGCAGAGCCTGTCCCACTCTCAGATACCAGCTCCTCCCTAATTAACACACAGCCTGTCCCACATTCAGATACCAACACCTCCCTCACTAACACACAGCCTGTCCCATTCTCAGACACCAGCTCCTCCCTCATTAACTCAGAGCCTGTCCCACTCTCAGATACCAGCTCCTCCCTCACAAACACACATCCTGTCCCACCCTCAGATACCAGCTCCTCCCTCACTAACACACAGCCTGTCCCACACTCAGATACCAGCACCTCCCTCAATAACACACAGCCTGTCCCATTCGGAGATTCCAGCTCCTCCCTCACTGACACACAGCCTGTCCCACTCTCAGATACCAGCGCTTCCCTCACTAACACACAGCCTGTCCCACTCTCAGGTAACAGATCCTCCCTCAATAACACACAGCCTGTCTCACTCTAAGATAACAGTTCCTCACTAACACACAGCCTGTCGCACTCTCAGATACCAGCTCTTCCCTCACTAACACACAGACTGTCCCACTGTCAGATGCTACCTCCTCCCTCACTAACACACAGCCTGCACACTCTCAGATACCAGCTCCTCCCTCACGAACACACAGACTGTCCCACACTCAGATACCAGCACCTCCCTCACGAACACACAGCCTGTCCCACTCTCAGATACCAGCTCCTCCCGCACACACAGCCTCTCCCACTCTCAGATACCAGCTCCGCCCTCACTAAAACACAGCCTGTCCCACTCTCAGATACCAGCACCTCCCTCACTAACACACAGCCTGTCCCACTCTCAGATACCAGCTCCTCCCTCACTAGCACACAGCCTGTCCCACTCTCAGATAACAGCACCTCCCTCACTAACACACAGCCTGTCCCACTCTCAGACACCAGCTCCTCCCTCTCTAACACACAGCCTGTCCCACCCTCAGATACCAGCACCTCCCTCACTAACACGCAGCCTGTCCCACTCTCAGATACCAGCTCCTCCCTCACTAGCACACAACCTGTCCCAGTCTCAGATACCAGCTCCTCCCTCACTAACACACAGCCTGTCCCATTCTCAGACACCAGCTCCTCCCTTATTAACTCAGAGCCTGTCCCACTCTCAGATACCAGCTCCTCACTCACAAACAAACATCCTGTCCCACCCTCAGATACCAGCTCCTACCTCACTAACACACAGCCTGTCCCACTCTCAGATACCAGCTCCTCCCTCACTAACACACAGCCAGTGCCAATCTCAGATACCAGCTCCTCCCTCTCTACCACACTGCCTGACCCACTCTCAGCTACCAGCTCCTCCCTCACTAACACACAGCCTGTCCCACTCTCAGATACCAGCTCCTACCTCACTAACACACAGCCTGTCCCACTCTCAGCTACCAACTCCTCCCTCACTATACACACAGCCTGTCCCACTCAGATACCAGCTCCTCCCTCACTAACACACAGCCTGTCCCATTCTGAGATACCAGCTCCTCCCTCACTGACACAGAGCCTGTCCCTCTCTCAGATACCAGCTCCTCCCTCACTAGCACACAACCATTCGCAATCTCAGATTCCAGCTCCTCCCTCACTAACACACAGCCTGTCCCATTCTCAGACACCAGCTCCTCCCTCATTAACTCAGAGCCTGTCCCACACTCAGATACCAGCTCCTGCCTCACAAACACACTTCCTGTCCCACCCTCAGATCCCAGCACCTCCCTCACTAACACACAGCCTGTCCCACTGTCAGATACTAACTCCTCCTTCACTAACACACAGCCTGTCACACTCTCAGATACCAGCTCCTCCCTCACTAACACACAGACTGTCCCACACTCAGATACCAGCACCTCCCTCACGAACACACAGCCTGTCCCACTCTCAGCTCCCAGCTCCTCCCTCGCTAACACAAAGCCTGTCCCACTCTCAGATACCAGCACCTCCCTCCCGAACACACAGCCTGTCTCACTCTCTGACACCAGCTCCTCCCTCACTAACACACAGCCTGTCCCTCTCGCAGATACCAGCTCCTCCCTCACTAACACACAGCCTGTCCCACTGTCAGATACCAGCTCCTCCCTCACTAACACACAGCTTGTCCCACTCTCAGATACCATCTCCTCCCTCACTAACACACAGCCTGTCCCACTGTCAGATACCAGCTCCTCCCTCACTAACACACAGCCTGTCCCATTCTCAGACACCAGCTCCTCCCTCACTAACACACAGCCTGTCCCACTCTCAGATACCAGCTCCTCCCTCACTAACACACAGCCTGTCCCATTCTCAGACACCAGCTCCACCCTCATTAACTCAGAGCCTGTCCCACTCTCAGATACCAGCTCCTCCCTCACAAACACACATCCTGTCCCACCCTCAGATACCAGCTCCTCCATCACTAACACACAGCCTGTCCCATTCTCAGACACCAGCTCCTCCCTCACTAACACACAACCTGTCCCACTCTCAGATACCAGCTCCTCCCTCACTAACACACAGCCTGTCCCATTCTCAGACACCAGCTCCACCCTCATTAACTCAGAGCCTGTCCCACTCTCAGATGCCAGCTCCTCCCTCATTAGCACACAGCCTGTCCCACTCTCAGATACAAGCACCTCCCTCACTAACACACAGCCTGTCCCAATCTCAGATACCAGCTCCTCCCTCACTAGCACACAACCTGTCCCAATCTCAGATACCAGCTCCTCCATCACTAACACACAGCCTGTCCCATTCTCAGACACCAGCTCCTTCCTCATTAACTCAGAGCCTGTCCCACTCTCAGATACCAGCTCCTCCCTCACAAACACACATCCTGTCCCACCTTCAGATACCAGCTCCTCCCTCACTAACACACAGCCTGTCCCACTCTCAGATACCAGCTCCTCCCTCACTAACACTCAGTGTGTCACACTCTCAGATACCAGCTCCTTCCTCACTAACACACAGCCTGTCCCACACTCAGATACCAGCATCTCCCTCACTAACACACAGCCTGTCCCACTCTCAGATACCAGCTCCTCCCTCACTAGCACTCAGCCTTTCCCACTCTCAGATACCAGCTCCTCCCTCACTAGCACACAGCCTGTCCCACTCTCAGATACCAGTTCCTCCCTCACAAACACACAGCCTGTCCCACACACTGATACCAGCTCCTCCCTCACGAACACACAGCCTGTCCCACACTGAGATACCAGCTCCTCCCTCACTAACACACAGACTGTCCCAATCTCAGATACCATCTCCTCCCTCACTAACACACAGCCTGTCACACTCTCAGATACCAGCTGCTCCCTCACTAACACACAGCCTGACCCACTTTCAGATACCAGCTGCTCCCTCACTAACACACAGCCTGTCCCACTCTCAGATACCAGCTGCTCCCTCACTCACACACAGCCTGTCCCACTCTCAGATAACAGATCCTCCCTCAATAACACACAGCCTGTCCGACTCTAAGATAACAGTACCTCCCTCACTAACACACAGCCTGTCGCACTCTCAGATACCAGATCCTCCCTCAGTAACACAGCCTATCCCTCTCTGAGATACCAGCTCCTCCCTCACTAACACACAGCCTGTCCCACACTCAGATACCAGCTCCTCCCTCACTAACACACAGCCTGTCCCATTCTCAGACACCAGCTCCTCCCTCATTAACTCAGAGCCTGTCCCACTCTCAGATACCAGTTCCTTCCTCACAAACACACATCCTGTCCCACCCTCAGATACCAGCTCCTCCCTCACTAACACACAGCCTGTCCCATTCTCAGACACCAACTCCACCCTCATTAACTCAGAGCCTGTCCCACTCTCAGATACCAGCTCCTCCCTCACAAACACACATCCTGTCCCACCCTCAGATACCAGCTCCTGCCTCACTAACTCACAGCCTGTCCCACACTCAGATACCAGCATCTCCCTCACTAACACACAGCCTGTCCCATTCTGAGATACCAGCACCTCCCTCACTAACGCACAGTCTGTCCCACTCTCAGATACCAGCTCCAACCTCACTAGCACACAACCTGTCCCAATCTCAGATACCAGCTCCTCTCTCACTAACACACAGCCTGTCCCATTCTCAGACACCAGCTCCTCCCTCATTAACTCAGAGCCTGTCCCACTCTCAGATACCAGCTACTCCCTCACAAACACACATCCTGTCCCACCCTCAGTGACCAGCTCCTACCTCACTAACACACAGCCTGTCCCACTCTCAGATACCAGCTCCTTCCTCACTAACACACAGCCTGTCCCACACTCAGATACCAGCATCTCCCTCACTAACACACAGCCTGTCCCATTCTGAGATACCAGCTCCTCCCTCACTGACACACAGCCTGTCCCGCTCTCAGATACCAGCTCCTCCCTCACTAGCACTCAGCCTGTCCCACTCTCAGATACCAGCTCCTCCCTCACTAGCACACAGCCTGTCCCCCTCTCAGATACCAGCTCCTCCCTCACTAACATACTGCCTGTCCCACACTCAGATACCAGCACCTCCCTCACTAACACACAGCTTGTCCTACTCTCAGCTACCAGCTCCTCCCTCATTAACACACAGCCTGTCCCACTCTCAGATACCAGCTCCGCCCTCACTAACACACAGCCTGTCCCACTCTCAGATAACAGCTCCTCCCTCACTAACACACAGCTTGTCCCACTCTCAGATACCAGCTCCTCCCACACTAACACAGGCTGTCCCACTCTCAGATACCTGCTCCTCCCTCAGTAACACACAGCCTGTCCCAAATTCAGATACCATCTCCTCCCTCACTAACACACAGCCTGTCCCACTCTCTCATACCAACTCCTCCATCACGAACACACAGCCTGTCCCAATCTCAGATACCAGCTCCTCCCTCACTAACACACAGCCAGTCCCAATCTCAGGTCTCAGCTCCTCCCTCACTAACACACAGCCTGTCCCATTCTCAGACACCAGCTCCTCCCTCATTAACTCAGAGCCTGTCCCACTCTCAGATACCAGCTCCTCCCTCACAAACACACATCCTGTCCCACCCTCAGATACCAGCTCCTCCCTCACTAACACACAGCCTGTCCCACACTCAGATACCAGCACCTCCCTCACTAACACACAGCCTGTCCCATTCGGAGATACCATCTCCTCCCTCACTGACACACAGCCTGTCCCACTCTCAGATTCCAGCTCCTACCTCACTAACATACAGCCTTTCCCACTCTCAGATACCAGCGCTTCCCTCACTAACACACAGCCTGTCCCACTCTCAGATAACACATCCTCCCTCATTAACTCAGGACCTGTCCCACTCTCAGATACCAGCTCCTCCCTCACAAACACACATCCTGTCCCACCCTCAGATACCAGTTCCTCCCTCACGAACACACAGCCTGTCCCACACTCAGATACCTGCACCTCCCTCACTAACACACAGACTGTCCCATTCTGAGATACCAGGTCCTCCCTCACAAACACACATCCTGTCCCACCCTCAGATACCAGCTCCTACCTCACTAACACACAGCCTGTCCCACTCTCAGATACCAGCTCCTCCCTCACTAACACACAGTGTGTCCCACTCTCAGATACCAGCTCCTCCCTCACTAACACACAGCCTGTCCCACTCTCAGATACCAGCTCCTCCCTCACTAACACACAGTCTGTCCCACACTCAGATACCAGCATCTCCCTCACTAACACACAGCTTGTCCCATTCGGAGATACCAGCTGCTCCCTCACTGAAACACAGCCTGTCCCACTCTCAGATACCAGCTCCTCCCTCACTAACACAAAGCCTGTCCCACACTCAGATACCAGCTCCTCCCTCACTAACACACAGCCTGTTCCACTCTCAGATACCAGCTCCTCCCTCATCAACACACAGCCTGTCCCACTCTCAGATACCAGCTCCTTCCTCACTAACACACAGCCTGTCCCACACTCAGATACCAGCTCCTCCCTCACTAACACACATCCAGTCCCACCCTCAGATACCAGCTCCTCCCTCACTAACACACAGCCTGTCCCACACTCAGACACCAGCACCTCCCTCACTAACACACAGCCTGTCCCACACTCAGATACCAGCTCCTCCCTCACTAACACACAGACTGTCCCACTCTCAGATACCAGCTCCACCCTCACTAGCACACAACCTGTCCCAATCTCAGATACCAGCTCCTCTCTCACTAACACACAGCCTGTCCCATTCTCAGACACCAGCTCCTCCCTCATTAACTCAGAGCCTGTCCCACTCTCAGATACCAGCTACTCCCTCACAAACACACATCCTGTCCCACCCTCAGATACCAGCTCCTACCTCACTAACACACAGCCTGTCCCACTCTCAGATACCAGCTCCTTCCTCACTAACACACAGCCTGTACCACACTCAGATACCAGCATCTCCCTCACTAACACACAGCCTGTCCCATTCTGAGATACCAGCTCCTCCCTCACTGACACACAGCCTGTCCCGCTCTCAGATACCAGCTCCTCCCTCACTAGCACTCAGCCTGTCCCACTCTCAGATACCAGCTCCTCCCTCACTGACACACAGCCTGTCCCGCTCTCAGATACCAGCTCCTCCCTCACTAGCACTCAGCCTGTCCCACTCTCAGATACCAGCTCCTCCCTCACTAGCACACAGCCTGTCCCACTCTCAGATACCAGCTCCTCCCTCACTAACATACAGCCTGTCCCACACTCAGATACCAGCACCTCCCTCACTAACACACAGCCTGTCCCACTCTCAGCTACCAGCTCCTCCCTCATTAACACACAGCCTGTCCCACTCTCAGATACCAGCTCCGCCCTCACTAACACACAGCCTGTCCCACTCTCAGATAACAGCTCCTCCCTCACTAACACACAGCTTGTCCCACTCTCAGATACCAGCTCCTCCCACACTAATACAGGCTGTCCCACTCTCAGATACCTGCTCCTCCCTCAGTAACACACAGCCTGTCCCAAATTCAGATACCAGCTCCTCCCTCACTAACACACAGCCTGTCCCACTCTCTCATACCAACTCCTCCATCACGAACACACAGCCTGTCCCACTCTCAGATACCAGCTGCTCCCTCACTAACACACAGCCTGTCTCACACTCAGATACCAGCACCTCCCTCACTAACACACAGCCAGTCCCAATCTCAGGTCTCAGCTCCTCCCTCACTAACACACAGGCTGTCCCATTCTGAGATACCAGCTCCTCCCTCACTGACACAGAGCCTGTCCCACTCTCAGATATCAGCTCTTCCCTCACTAGCACACAACCTGTCCCAATCTCAGATACCAGCTCCTCCCTCACTAACACACAGCCTGTCCCATTCTCAGACACCAGCTCCTCCCTCATTAACTCAGAGCCTGTCCCACTCTCAGATACCAGCTCCTCCCTCACAAACACACAGCCAGTCCCACTCTCAGATACCAGCTCCTCCCTCACTAACACACAGTCTTTCCCACTCTCAGATACCAGCGCTTCCCTCACTAACACACAGCCTGTCCCACTCTCAGATAACACATCCTCCCTCATTAACTCAGGACCTGTCCCACTCTCAGATACCAGCTCCTCCCTCACAAACACACATCCTGTCCCACCCTCAGATATCAGCTCCTCCCTCACTAACACACAGCCTGTCCCACACTGAGATACCAGCACCTCCCTCACTAACACACAGACTGTCCCATTCTGAGATACCAGGTCCTCCCTCACAAACACACATCCTGTCCCACCCTCAGATACCAGCTCCTACCTCACTAACACACAGCCTGTCCCATTCTGAGATACCAGCTCCTCCCTCACTGACACACAGTGTGTCCCACTCTCAGATACCAGCTCCTTCATCACTAACACACAGTCTGTCCCACACTCAGATACCAGCTCCTCCCTCACTAACACACAGCCTGTCCCATTCTCAGACACCAGCTCCTCCCTCATTAACTCAGAGCCTGTCCCACTCTCAGATACCAGTTCCTCCCTCACAAACACACATCCTGTCCCACCCTCAGATACCAGCTCCTCCCTCACTAACACACAGCCTGTCCCACACTCAGATACCAGCACCTCCCTTACTAACACACAGACTGTCCCATTCTGAGATACCAGCTCCTCCCTCACTGACACACAGCCTGTCCCACTCTCAGATACCAGCTCCTCCCTCACTAGCACACAACCTGTCCCACTCTCAGATACCAGCTCCTCTCTCACTAACACACAGCCTGTCCCATTCTCAGACACCAGGTCCTCCCTCATTAACTCAGAGCCTGTCCCACTCTCAGATACCAGCTCCTCCCTCACAAACACACATCCTGTCCCACCCTCAGATACCAGCTCCTACCTCACTAACACACAGCCTGTCCCACTCTCAGATCCCAGCTCCTCGCTCACTAACACACAGTGTGTCCCACTCTCAGATACCAGCTCCTTCATCACTAACACGCAGTCTGTCCCACACTCAGATACCAGCATCTCCCTCACTAACACACAGCTTGGCCCATTCGGAGATACCAGCTCCTCCCTCACTGAAACACAGCCTGTCCCACTCTCAGATACCAGCTCCTCCCTCACTAACACAAAGCCTGTCCCACACTCAGATACCAGCACCTCCCTCAATAACACACAGCCTGTCCCACTCTCAGCTAACAGCTCCTCCCTCATAAACACACAGCCTGTCCCACTCTCAGATACCAGCTCCTTCCTCACTAACACACAGCATGTTCCACACTCAGATACCAGCTCCTCCCTCACTAACACACAGCCTGTCCCAATCCCAGATACCAGCTTCTCCCTCACTGACACACAGCCTGTCCCAGTCTCAGGTAACAGATCCTCCCTCAATAACACACAGCCTGTCCGACTCTAAGATAACATTTCCTCCCTCACTAACACACAGCCTTTCGCACTCTCAGATACCAGATCCTCCCTCAGTAACACAGCCTGTCCCTCTCTCAGATACCAGCTCCTCCCTCACTAACACACAGCCTGTCCCATTCTCAGACACCAACTCCACCCTCATTAACTCAGAGCCTGTCCCACTCTCAGATACCAGCTCCTCCCTCACAAACACACATCCTGTCCCACCCTCAGATACCAGCTCCTGCCTCACTAACTCACAGCCTGTCCCACACTCAGACACCAGCACCTCCCTCACTAACGCACAGCCTGTCCCACTCTCAGATACCAGCTCCACCCTCACTAGCACACAACCTGTCCCAATCTCAGATGCCAGCTCCTCTCTCACTAACACACAGCCTGTCCCATTCTCAGACACCAGCTCCTCCCTCATTAACTCAGAGCCTGTCCCACTCTCAGATACCAGCTACTCCCTCACAAACACACATCCTGTCCCACCCTCAGTTACCAGCTCCTACCTCACTAACACACAGCCTGTCCCACTCTCAGATACCAGCTCCTTCCTCACTAACACACAGCCTGTCCCACACTCAGATACCAGCATCTCCCTCACTAACACACAGCCTGTCCCATTCTGAGATACCAGCTCCTCCCTCACTGACACACAGCCTGTCCCGCTCTCAGATACCAGCTCCTCCCTCACTAGCACTCAGCCTGTCCCACTCTCAGATACCAGCTCCTCCCTCACTAGCACACAGCCTGTCCCCCTCTCAGATACCAGCTCCTCCCTCACTAACATACTGCCTGTCCCACACTCAGATACCAGCACCTCCCTCACTAACACACAGCTTGTCCTACTCTCAGCTACCAGCTCCTCCCTCATTAACACACAGCCTGTCCCACTCTCAGATACCAGCTCCGCCCTCACTAACACACAGCCTGTCCCACTCTCAGATAACAGCTCCTCCCTCACTAACACACAGCTTGTCCCACTCTCAGATACCAGCTCCTCCCACATTAACACAGGCTGTCCCACTCTCAGATACCTGCTCCTCCCTCAGTAACACACAGCCTGTCCCAAATTCAGATACCAGCTCCTCCCTCACTAACACACAGCCTGTCCCACTCTCTCATACCAACTCCTCCATCACGAACACACAGCCTGTCCCACTCTCAGATACCAGCTCCTCCCTCACTAACACACAGCCAGTCCCAATCTCAGGTCTCAGCTCCTCCCTCACTAACACACAGGCTGTCCCATTCTGAGATACCAACTCCTCCCTCACTGACACAGAGCCTGTCCCACTCTCAGATACCAGCTCCTCCCTCACTAGCACACAACCTGTCCCAATCTCAGATACCAGCTCCTCCCTCACTAACACACAGCCTGTCCCATTCTCAGACACCAGCTCCTTCCTCATTAACTCAGAGCCTGTCCCACTCTCAGATACCAGCTCCTCCCTCACAAACACACATCCTGTCCCACCCTCAGATACCAGCTCCTCCCTCACTAACACACAGCCTGTCCCACACTCAGATACCAGCACCTCCCTCACTAACACACAGCCTGTCCCATTCGGAGATACCATCTCCTCCCTCACTGACACACAGCCTGTCCCACTCTCAGATACCAGCTCCTACCTCACTAACATACAGCCTTTCCCACTCTCAGATACCAGCGCTTCCCTCACTAACACACAGCCTGTCCCACTCTCAGATAACACATCCTCCCTCATTAACTCAGGACCTGTCCCACTCTCAGATACCAGCTCCTCCCTCACAAACACACATCCTGTCCCACCCTCAGATACCAGTTCCTCCCTCACGAACACACAGCCTGTCCCACACTCAGATACCTGCACCTCCCTCACTAACACACAGACTGTCCCATTCTGAGATACCAGGTCCTCCCTCACAAACACACATCCTGTCCCACCCTCAGATACCAGCTCCTACCTCACTAACACACAGCCTGTCCCACTCTCAGATACCAGCTCCTCCCTCACTAACACACAGTGTGTTCCACTCTCAGATACCAGCTCCTTCATCACTAACACACAGTCTGTCCCACACTCAGATACCAGCATCTCCCTCACTAACACACAGCTTGTCCCATTCGGAGATACCAGCTCCTCCCTCACTGAAACACAGCCTGTCCCACTCTCAGATACCAGCTCCTCCCTCACTAACACAAAGCCTGTCCCACACTCAGATACCAGCTCCTCCCTCACTAACACACAGCCTGTCCCACTCTCAGATACCTGCTCCTCCCTCAATAACACACAGCCTGTCCCACTCTCAGATAACAGCTCCTCCCTCACTAACACACAGCTTGTCCCACTCTCAGATACCAGCTCCTCCCACACTAACACAGGCTGTCCCACTCTCAGATACCTGCTCCTCCCTCAGTAACACACAGCCTGTCCCAAATTCGGATACCAGCTCCTCCCTCACTAACACACAGCCTGTCCCACTCTCTCATACCAACTCCTCCATCACGAACACACAGCCTGTCCCACTCTGAGATACCAGCTGCTCCCTCACTAACACACAGCCTGTCTCACACTCAGATACCAGCACCTCCCTCACTAACACACAGCCAGTCCCAATCTCAGGTCTCAGCTCCTCCCTCACTAACACACAGGCTGTCCCATTCTGAGATACCAGCTCCTCCCTCACTGACACAGAGCCTGTCCCACTCTCAGATATCAGCTCTTCCCTCACTAGCACACAACCTGTCCCAATCTCAGATACCAACTCCTCCCTCACTAACACACAGCCTGTCCCATTCTCAGACACCAGCTCCTCCCTCATTAACTCAGAGCCTGTCCCACTCTCAGATACCAGCTCCTCCCTCACTAACACACAGCCTGTCTCACTCTCAGATACCAGCTCCTCCCTCACAAACTCACAGCCTGTCCCACTCTCAGATACCAGCTCCTCCCTCACTAACACACAGTCTTTCCCACTCTCAGATACCAGCGCTTCCCTCACTAACACACAGCCTGTCCCACTCTCAGATACCAGCTCCTCCCTCACTAACACACAGCCTGTCCCACCCTCAGATACCAGCTCCTCCCTCACTAACACACAGCCTGTCCCATTCTCAGACACCAGCTCCTCCCTCATTAACTCAGAGCCTGTCCCACTCTCAGATACCAGTTCCTCCCTCACAAACACACATCCTGTCCCACCCTCAGATACCAGCTCCTCCCTCACTAACACACAGCCTGTCCCACACTCAGATACCAGCACCTCCCTCACTAACACACAGACTGTCCCATTCTGAGATACCAGCTCCTACCTCACTAACACACAGCCTGTCCCACTCTCAGATACCAGCTCCTCGCTCACTAACACACAGTGTGTCCCACTCTCAGATACCAGCTCCTTCATCACTAACACGCAGTCTGTCCCACACTCAGATACCAGCATCTCCCTCACTAACACACAGCTTGGCCCATTCGGAGATACCAGCTCCTCCCTCACTGAAACACAGCCTGTCCCACTCTCAGATACCAGCTCCTCCCTCACTAACACAAAGCCTGTCCCACACTCAGATACCAGCACCTCCCTCAATAACACACAGCCTGTCCCACTCTCAGCTAACAGCTCCTCCCTCATAAACACACAGCCTGTCCCACTCTCAGATACCAGCTCCTTCCTCACTAACACACAGCATGTTCCACACTCAGATACCAGCTCCTCCCTCACTAACACACAGCCTGTCCCAATCCCAGATACCAGCTTCTCCCTCACTGACACACAGCCTGTCCCAGTCTCAGGTAACTGATCCTCCCTCAATTACACACAGCCTGTCCGACTCTAAGATAACATTTCCTCCCTCACTAACACACAGCCTTTCGCACTCTCAGATACCAGATCCTCCCTCAGTAACACAGCCTGTCCCTCTCTCAGATACCAGCTCCTCCCTCACTAACACACAGCCTGTCCCATTCTCAGACACCAACTCCACCCTCATTAACTCAGAGCCTGTCCCACTCTCAGATACCAGCTCCTCCCTCACAAACACACATCCTGTCCCACCCTCAGATACCAGCTCCTGCCTCACTAACTCACAGCCTGTCCCACACTCAGACACCAGCACCTCCCTCACTAACGCACAGCCTGTCCCACTCTCAGATACCAGCTCCACCCTCACTAGCACACAACCTGTCCCAATCTCAGATGCCAGCTCCTCTCTCACTAACACACAGCCTGTCCCATTCTCAGACACCAGCTCCTCCCTCATTAACTCAGAGCCTGTCCCACTCTCAGATACCAGCTACTCCCTCACAAACACACATCCTGTCCCACCCTCAGTTACCAGCTCCTACCTCATTAACACACAGCCTGTCCCACTCTCAGATACCAGCTCCTTCCTCACTAACACACAGCCTGTCCCACACTCAGATACCAGCATCTCCCTCACTAACACACAGCCTGTCCCATTCTGAGATACCAGCTACTCCCTCACTGACACACAGCCTGTCCCGCTCTCAGATACCAGCTCCTCCCTCACTAGCACTCAGCCTGTCCCACTCTCAGATACCAGCTCCTCCCTCACTAGCACACAGCCTGTCCCCCTCTCAGATACCAGCTCCTCCCTCACTAACACACAGCCTGTCCCACACTCAGATACCAGCACCTCCCTCACTAACACACAGCTTGTCCTACTCTCAGCTACCAGCTCCTCCCTCATTAACACACAGCCTGTCCCACTCTCAGATACCAGCTCCGCCCTCACTAACACACAGCCTGTCCCACTCTCAGATAACAGCTCCTCCCTCACTAACACACAGCTTGTCCCACTCTCAGATACCAGCTCCTCCCACACTAACACAGGCTGTCCCACTCTCAGATACCTGCTCCTCCCTCAGTAACACACAGCCTGTCCCAAATTCAGATACCAGCTCCTCCCTCACTAACACACAGCCTGTCCCACTCTCTCATACCAACTCCTCCATCACGAACACACAGCCTGTCCCACTCTCAGATACCAGCTGCTCCCTCACTAACACACAGCCTGTCCCACTCTCAGATACCAGCTCCTCCCTCACTAACACACAGCCTGTCTCACTCTCAGCTACCAGCTCCTCCCTCACTAACACACAGCCTGTCCCATTCTGAGATACCAGCTCCTCCCTCACTGACACAGAGCCTGTCCCACTCTCAGATACCAGCTCTTCCCTCACTAGCACACAACCTGTCCCAATCTCAGATACCAGCTCCTCCCTCACTAACACACAGCCTGTCCCACTCTCAGATACCAGCTCCTCCCTCACTAACACACAGCCTGTCCCACTCTCAGATACCAGCTCCTCCCTCACTAACACACAGTCTTTCCCACTCTCAGATACCAGCGCTTCCCTCACTAACACACAGCCTGTCCCACTCTCAGATAACACATCCTCCCTCATTAACTCAGGACCTGTCCCACTCTCAGATACCAGCTCCTCCCTCACAAATACACATCCTGTCCCACCCTCAGATACCAGCTCCTCCCTCACTAACACACAGTCTGTCCCACACTCAGATACCAGCTCCTCCCTCACTAACACACAGTCTGTCCCACACTCAGATACCAGCATCTCCCTCACTAACACACAGCTTGTCCCATTCGGAGATACCAGCTCCTCCCTCACTGAAACACAGCCTGTCCCACTCTCAGATACCAGCTCCTCCCTCACTAACACAAAGCCTGTCCCACTCTCAGATACCAGCTCCTCCCTCACTAACACACAGCCTGTCCCACACTCAGATAGCAGCACCTCCCTCAATAACACACAGCCTGTCCCACTCTCAGCTTACAGCTCCTCCCTCATAAACACACAGCCGGTCCCACTCTCAGATAGCAGCACCTTCCTCACTAACACACAGCCTGTCCCACACTCAGATACCAGCTCCTCCCTCACTAACACACATCCTATCCCACCCTCAGATACCAGCTCCTCCCTCACTAACACACAGCCTGTCCCACACTCAGATACCAGCACCTCCCTCACTAACACACAGCCTGTCCCATTCGGAGATACCAGCTCCTCCCTCACTGACACACAGCCTGTCCCACTCTCAGATACCAGCTCCTCCCTCAATAACACACAGCCTTTCCCACTCTCAGATACCAGCGCTTCCCTCACTAACACACATCCTGTCCCACTCTCAGATAACACATCCTCCCTCACTAACACAAAGCCTGTCCCACTCTCAGATACCAGCCCCTCCCTCACGAACACACAGCCTGTCCCACTCTCAGATACCAGCTCCTCCCTCACTAACACACAGCCTGTCCCACTCTCAGATACCAGCTCCTCCCTCACTAACACAAAGCCTTTCCCCTCTCAGACACCAGCTCCTCCCTCACTAACACACAGCCTGTCCCACTCTCAGATACCAGCTCCTCCCTCACTAACACATAGCCTGTCCCATTCTCAGACACCAGCTCCACCCTCATTAACTCAGAGCCTGTCCCACTCTCAGAAACCAGCTCCTCCCTCACAAACACACATCCTGTCCCATCCTCAGATACCAGCACCTCCCTCACTAACACACAGTCTGTCCCACTCTCAGATACCAGCTCCTCCCTCACTAACACACAGCCTGTCCCATTCTCAGACACCAGCTCCTCCCTCACGAACACACAGCCTGTCCCACTCTCAGCTACCAGCTCCTCCCTCACGAACACACAGTCTGTCCCACTCTCAGATACCAGCTCCTCCCTCACTAACACACAGCCTGTCCCACTATCAGCTATCATCTCCTCCCTCACTATACACACAGCCTGTCCAACTCTCAGCTACCAGATCCTCCCTCAGTAACACAGCCTGTCCCTCTCTCAGATACCAGCTCCTCCCTCACTAACACACAGCCTGTCCAACTCAGATACCAGCTCCTCCCTCACTAACACACAGCCTGTCCCATTCACAGACACCAGCTGCTCCCTCATTAACTCAGAGCCTGTCCCACTCTCAGATACCAGCTCCTCCCTCACAAACACACATCCTGTCCCACCCTCAGATACCAGCTCCTACCTCACTAACACACAGCCTGTCCAACTCTCAGATACCAGCTCCTCTCTCACTAACACACAGCCTGTCCCACACTCAGATACCAGCACCTCCCTCACTAACATACAGCCTGTCCCACTCTCAGCTACCAGCTCCTCCCTCATTAACACACAGCCTGTCCCACTCTCAGATACCAGCTCCGCCCTCACTAACACACAGCCTGTCCCACTCTCAGATAACAGCTCCTCCCTCACTAACACACAGCCTGTCCCACTGTCAGCTACCAGCTCCTTTATCATGAACACACAGCCTGTCACACTCTCAGATACCAGCTCCTTCCTCACTAACACACACCCTGTCCCACTCTCAGATACCAGCTCCTTCCTCACTAACACACAGCCTGTACCACACTCAGATACCAGCATCTCCCTCACTAACACACAGCCTGTCCCATTCTGAGATACCAGCTCCTCCCTCACTGACACACAGCCTGTCCCGCTCTCAGATACCAGCTCCTCCCTCACTAACACACAGCCTGTCCCACTCTCAGATACCAGCTCCGCCCTCACTAACACACAGCCTGTCCCACTCTCAGATAACAGCTCCTCCCTCACTAACACACAGCCTGTCCCACTGTCAGCTACCAGCTCCTTTATCATGAACACACAGCCTGTCACACTCTCAGATACCAGCTCCTTCCTCACTAACACACACCCTGTCCCACTCTCAGATACCAGCTCCTTCCTCACTAACACACAGCCTGTACCACACTCAGATACCAGCATCTCCCTCACTAACACACAGCCTGTCCCATTCTGAGATACCAGCTCCTCCCTCACTGACACACAGCCTGTCCCGCTCTCAGATACCAGCTCCTCCCTCACTAGCACTCAGCCTGTCCCACTCTCAGATACCAGCTCCTCCCTCACTAGCACACAGCCTGTCCCCCTCTCAGATACCAGCTCCTCCCTCACTAACATACAGCCTGTCCCACACTCAGATACCAGCACCTCCCTCACTAACACACAGCCTGTCCCACTCTCAGCTACCAGCTCCTCCCTCATTAACACACAGCCTGTCCCACTCTCAGATACCAGCTCCGCCCTCACTAACACACAGCCTGTCCCACTCTCAGATAACAGCTCCTCCCTCACTAACACACAGCTTGTCCCACTCTCAGATACCAGCTCCTCCCACACTAACACAGGCTGTCCCACTCTCAGATACCTGCTCCTCCCTCAGTAACACACAGCCTGTCCCAAATTCAGATACCAGCTCCTCCCTCACTAACACACAGCCTGTCCCACTCTCTCATACCAACTCCTCCATCACGAACACACAGCCTGTCCCACTCTCAGATACCAGCTGCTCCCTCACTAACACACAGCCTGTCTCACACTCAGATACCAGCACCTCCCTCACTAACACACAGCCAGTCCCAATCTCAGGTCTCAGCTCCTCCCTCACTAACACACAGGCTGTCCCATTCTGAGATACCAGCTCCTCCCTCACTGACACAGAGCCTGTCCCACTCTCAGATACCAGCTCTTCCCTCACTAGCACACAACCTGTCCCAATCTCAGATACCAGCTCCTCCCTCACTAACACACAGCCAGTCCCATTCGGAGATACCAGCTCCTCCCTCACTGACACACAGCCTGTCCCACTCTCAGATACCAGCTCCTCCCTCACTAACACACAGCCTTTCCCACTCTCAGATACCAGCGCTTCCCTCACTAACACACAGCCTGTCCCACTCTCAGATAACACATCCTCCCTCATTAACTCAGGACCTGTCCCACTCTCAGATACCAGCTCCTCCCTCACAAACACACATCCTGTCCCACCCTCAGATACCAGCTCCTCCCTCACTAACACACAGCCTGTCCCACACTCAGATACCAGCTCCTCCCTCACTAACACACAGCCTGTCCCATTCTCAGACACCAGCTCCTCCCTCCTTAACTCAGAGCCTGTCCCACTCTCAGATACCAGCTCCTCCCTCACAAACACACATCCTGTCCCACTCTCAGATACCAGCTCCTCCCTCACTAACACACAGTCTTTCCCACTCTCAGATACCAGCGCTTCCCTCACTAACACACAGCCTGTCCCACTCTCAGATAACACATCCTCCCTCATTAACTCAGGACCTGTCCCACTCTCAGATACCAGCTCCTCCCTCACAAACACACATCCTGTCCCACCCTCAGATACCAGCTCCTCCCTCACGAACACACAGCCTGTCCCACACTCAGATACCAGCACCTCCCTCACTAACACACAGACTGTCCCATTCTGAGATACCAGGTCCTCCCTCACAAACACACATCCTGTCCCACCCTCAGATACCAGCTCCTACCTCACTAACACACAGCCTGTCCCACTCTCAGATACCAGCTCCTCCCTCACTAACACACAGTGTGTCCCACTCTCAGATACCAGCTCCTTCATCACTAACACACAGTCTGTCCCACACTCAGATACCAGCATCTCCCTCACTAACACACAGCTTGTCCCATTCGGAGATACCAGCTCCTCCCTCACTGAAACACAGCCTGTCCCACTCTCAGATACCAGCTCCTCCCTCACTAACACAAAGCCTGTCCCACACTCAGATACCAGCACCTCCCTCACTAACACACAGCCGGTCCCACTCTCAGATAGCAGCACCTTCCTCACTAACACACAGCCTGTCCCACACTCAGATACCAGCTCCTCCCTCACTAACACACATCCTGTCCCACCCTCAGATACCAGCTCCTCCCTCACTAACACACAGCCTGTCCCACACTCAGATACCAGCACCTCCCTCACTAACACACAGCCTGTCCCATTCGGAGATACCAGCTCCTCCCTCACTGACACACAGCCTGTCCCACTCTCAGATACTAGATCCTCCCTCACTAACACACAGCCTTTCCCAACTCTCACATACCTGCTCCTCCATCACTAACACACATCCTGTCCCACTCGCAGATACCAGCCAATCCCTGCCTAACACAAAGCACGTCCCACTCTCCGATACCAGCTCCTCCCTCACTAAGACACAGCCTGTCCCACTCTCAGATACCAGCTCCTCCCTCAATAACACACAGCCTGTCCCACTCTCAGATACCTGCTCCTCCCTCAGTAACACACAGTCTGTCCCAATCTCAGGTACCAGATCCTCCTTCACTAACACACAGCCTATCCCACTCTCAGATACCAGATCCTCCCTCATAACACAGCCTGTCCCACTCTGAGATACCAGCTTCTCCCTCAGTAACACACAGCCTGTCCCACTCTCAGATACCAACTCCTCCCTCACTAACAAACAGTCTGTCTCACTCTCAGATACCAGCTCTTCCCTCGCTAACACACAGACTGTCCAACTCTCAGATACCAGCTCCTCCCTCACTAACACACAGCCTATCCCACGCTCAGATACCAGCTCCTCCTTCACGAATACACATTCTGTCCCACTCTCAGATACCAGCTCCTCCCCCTCTAACACACTGCCTGTCCCACTCTCAGATACCAGCTGCTCCCTCACTATACACACAGCCTGTCGCACTCTCAGATACCTGTCCCTCTTTCACTTGCACCCAGCCTGTCCCACTCTCAGATACCAGAACCTCGCTAACTAAAACACAGTATGTCCGACTCTCAGATACCAGCTCCTTCCTCACTAACACACAGACTGTCCCACTCTCAGATAACAGATCCTCCCTCACTAACACAGCCTGTACCAATCTTAGATACCAGATCCTCCTTCACTAACACACAGCCTGTCCCAAACTCAGATACCATCTCCTGCCTCACTAACACAGCCTGTCCAACTCTCAGATACCAGCTCCTGCCTCAATACCACAGCCTGTTCGACTCTGAGATACCAGCTCCTCCCTCAGTAACACACAGCCTGTCTCACTGTCAGATTCCAGCTCTTCTGTCACTAACACCCAGCCTGTCCCACTCTCAGATATCAGCTCCTCCCTCACTAACACACAGCCTGTCCCACTCTCAGATAACAGATCCTCCCTCACTAACACAGTCTGTCCCAATCTCAGGTACCACATCCTCCTTCACTAACACTCAGCCTGTCCCACTCTCAGATACCAGCTCCTCCCTCACTAACACACAGCCTGTCCCACTCTCAAATACCAGCTCTTCCCTCAGTAACACACAGCCTGTCCCACTCTCTGATACCAGCTCCTCTGTCACTCACACCCAGCCTGTCCCACTCTCAGATATCAGCTCCTCCCTCACCAACACACAGCCTGTCCAACTCTGAGATACCAGCTCTTCCCTCACTAACACACAGCCTGTCACACTCTCAGATACCAGCTCCTCCCTCACTAACACACAGCCTGTCCCACTCTCAGATAAGAGATGTTCCCTGAGTAACACACAGCCTGTCCCACTCTCAGATACCACCTCCTCCCTCACTAACACACAGCCTGTCCCACTCTCAGATACCAGCTCCTTCCTCAGTAACACACAGCCTGTCCCACTCTCAGATACCAGCTCCTCCCTCACTAACACACAGCCTGTCCCTCTCTCAGATACCACCTCGTCCCTCACTAACAAACAGCCTTTCCCACTCTCAGATACCACCTCCTCCCTCACTAACACACAGCCTGTCCCACACTCAGATACCAGCTCCTCCCTCACTAACACACAGCCTGTCCCACTCTCAGATACCAGCTCCTCCCTCACTAACACACAGCCTGTCCCACTCTCAGATACCAGCTCCTCCCTGACTAACACACAGCCTGTCCCACTCTCCGATACCAGCTCCTCCCTCACTAACACACAGCCTGTCCCACACTCAGATACCAGCTCCTCCCTCACTAACACACAACCTGTCTCACTCTCAGATACCACCTTTTCCCTCACTAACACACAGCCTGTCCCACACTCAGATACCTGCTTCTTCATCACTAACACAATGCCTGTCCCACTCTCAGATACCAGCTCCTCCCCAACAAACACACAGCCTGTCCCACTCTCAGATACCAGCTCCTCAATCTCTAACACGCAATCTGTCCAACTATCAAATACCAGCTCCTCCCTCCGTAACGCACAGCACGTCCCACTCTCAGACACCACCTCATGCCTCACTCACACAAACCCTATCCGACACTAAGATACCAGTTCCTCCCTGACTAACAGACAGCCTGTCCCACCCTCATTTACTAGCTCTGTCCTCACTTACACACTGCCTGTCCCACTCTCAGATACCAGCTCCTCCCTCACTAACACACAGCCTGTTCCACTTTCAGATAACTCCTCCTCCCTCACTAACACACAGCCAGTCACACTCTCAGATACCAGCTCCTCCCTCACTAAGACACAGCCTGTCCCACTGTCAGATACCAGCTCCTCCCTCGCTAACACACGTACTGTCCCGCTCTCAGATACTAGATACTCCCTCACTAACACACAGCCTTTCCCAACTCTCAGATACCTGCTCCTCCATCAATAACACACATCCTGTCCCACTCTCAGATACCAGCGCCTCCCTCCCTAACACATCGCACGTCCCACTCTCAGATACCAGCTCCTCCCTCACTAAGACACAGCCTGTCCCAATTTCAGATACCAGCTCCTCCCTCACTAATACACAATCTGTCCCACTCTCATGTACCCGATCCTCCTTCCCTAACACACAGCCTGTCCCACTCTCAGATACCAGCTCATCTCTCACTTACACACAGCCTGTCCCACTCTCAGATACCAGATCCTCGCTCACTAAAACACAGTCTGTCCTACTCTCAGATAACAGATCCTCCCTCACTAACACAGCCTGTCCCACTCTCAGATACCAGCTCCTCCTTCACTAACACACAGTCTGTCCCACTATCAGATACCAGCTCTTCCCTCGCTAACACATAGCCTGTCCCACTCTCAGATACCAGCTCCTCCCTCACTAACACACAATCTGTCCCACTCTCAGGTACCAGCTCCTTCCTCACTAACACACAGCCTGTCCCACTCTCAGATACGAGCTCCTCCCTCACTAACACAGCCTTTCCCAAACTCAGATACCAGATCCTCCCTCAATACCACAGCCTGTTCCACTTCTGAGATACCAGCTCCTCCCTCAGTAACACACAGCCTGTCTCAATCTCAGATACCAGCTCCTCTGTCACTAACACCCAGCATGTCCCACTCTCAGATTTCAGCTCCTCCCTCACTAACACACAGCCTGTCCCACTTTCAGGTACCAGCTCCTCCCTCGCTAACACACAATCTGTCCAACTCTCAGAATCCAGCTCCTCCCTCAATAACGCACAGCCTGTTCCAATTTCAGATACAAACTCCTCCCTCGCTAACACACGTACTGTCCCGCTCTCAGATACTAGATACTCCCTCACTAACACACAGCCTTTCCCAACTCTCAGATACCTGCTCCTCCATCAATAACACACATCCTGTCCCACTCTCAGATACCAGCGCCTCCCTCCCTAACACATCGCACGTCCCACTCTCAGATACCAGCTCCTCCCTCACTAAGACACAGCCTGTCCCAATTTCAGATAACAGCTCCTCCCTCACTAATACACAATCTGTCCCACTCTCATGTACCCGATCCTCCTTCCCTAACACACAGCCTGTCCCACTCTCAGATACCAGCTCATCTCTCACTTACACACAGCCTGTCCCACTCTCAGATACCAGATCCTCGCTCACTAAAACACAGTCTGTCCTACTCTCAGATAACAGATCCTCCCTCACTAACACAGCCTGTCCCACTCTCAGATACCAGCTCCTCCCTCACCAACACACAGCCTGTCCCAAACTCAGGTACCAGCTCCTCCCTCAATAACACGGCCTGTCCCACTCTCAGATACCAGCTCCTCCCTCAGTAACACACAGCCTGTCTCACTCTCAGATACCAGCTCCTCTGTCACTAACACCCAGCCTGTCCCACTCTCAGATATCAGCTCCTCCCTCACTGACACACAGCCTGTCCCAATTTCAGGTACCAGCTCCTCCCTCACTAATACACAATCTGTCCCACTCTCAGATACCTGTTCCTCCCTCCCAAACACACCGCATGTCCAACTCTCAGAATCCAGCTCCACCCTCAATAACGCACAGCCTTTCCCAATTTCAGATACCAATCCTCCCTCGCTAACAGATGTACTGTCCCGCTCTCAGATACAAGATCCTCCCTCACTAACACACAGACTTTCCCAACTCTCAGATACCAGCTCCTCCATCAATAACACACATCCTGTCCCACTCTCAGATCCCAGCGCCTCCCTCCCTAACACATAGCACGTCCCAGTCACTGATACCAGCTCCTCCCTCACTAACACACAGCCTGTCCCTCTCTCAGATACCAGCTCCTCCCTCACTAACAAACAGCCTTTCCCACTCTCAGATACCACCTCCTCCCTCACTAACACACAGCCTGTCCCACTGTCAGATACCAGCTCTTCAATCAGTAACACACAGCCTGTGCCTCTTTCAGATACCAGCTCCACCCTCACCAACGCACAGCAAGTCCCACTCTCAGATACCAGCTTCTCCCTCACCAACACACAGCCTGTCCCATTCTCAGATACCAGCTCCTCCCTCACTAACACACAGCCTGTCTAACTCTCAGATACCAGCTCATCCCTCACTAACACACAGCCTGTCCCACTCTCACATACCAGCTCCTCCCTCACTAACACACAGCCTGTCCCACTCTCAGATACCAGCTCCTCCCTCACACACACACAGCCTGTCCCACCCTCAGATACCAGCTCCTCCCTCACTAACACAAAGCCTGTCCCACGCTCAGATACCAGCTCCTCCCTCACTAACACACAGCCTGTCCCACGCTCAGATACCAGCTCCTCCCGCACCAACACACAGCCTGTCTCACTCTCAGATACCAGCTCCTCTGTCAATAACACACAGCCTGTCCCACTCGCAGATACCTGCTCCTCCCTCACTAATTCACAGCCTGTCCCACTCTCAGATACCAGCTCATCCCTCACTAACACACAGCCTGTCCCAGTCTCAGATACCAGCTCCTCCATCACTAACACACCATCTGTCCCACTCTCAGATACCAGCTCCTCCCTCACTAATACAAAATCTGTCCCCAACTCAGATACCAGCTTCTCCATTCCTAACACACAGCACATCCCACTCTCAGATACCAGCTCCTCCCTCAATAACACAGCCTAACCCACTCTCAGATAACAGCTCATCCCTCACTAACACACAGCCTGTCCCATTCTCAGATACCAGCTCCTCCCTCACTAACACACAGCCTGCCCCATTCTCAGATACCAGCTCCTCCCTCACTAACACACAGCCTGACACACTCTCAGATAATAGCACCTCCCTGACTAACACACAGCCTCACCCACTCTCAGATAACAGCTCCTCCATCACTAATACACAGCCTGTCCCATTCTCAGATACCAGCTCCTCCCTGACTAACACCCAGCCTGTCCCACTCTCAGATACCAGCTCCTCCCTGACTAACACACAGCCAGTCCCACTCTCATATACCAGCTCCTACTTCACTAACACACAGCCTGTCCCACACCCAGATTCCAGCTCCTCCCTCAATCAAACACAGCCTGTCCCACTCTCAGATACAAGCTTCTCCCTCACAAACACACAGCCTGTCCCACTCTCAGATACCAGCTCCTCCCTCACTAACACACAGCCTGTCCCACTCTCATATACCAGCTCCTCCCTCACTAACACACAATCTGTCCCACTCTCAGGTACCAGCTCCTCCCTCACTTACACATAGCCTGTCTCACCCTCAGATACCAACTCCACCCTCACTAACACACAATGTGTCCCACTCTCAGATACCAGCTCCTCCCTCACTAACACACAGCCTGTCCCACTCTCAGATACCAGCTCCTCCCTCACTAACACACAATCTGTCCCACTCTCAGGTAACAGCTCCTCCCTCACTAACACATAGCCTGTCCCACTCTCAAATACCAGCTCCTCCCTCACTCACACACAGCCTGTGCCTCTCTCAGATACGAGCTCCTCTCTCACTAACACACAGCCTGTCCCACTCTCAGATACCAGCTCGTCCCTCACTAACACACAGCCTGTCCCTCTCTCAATTGCGAGCTCCTCCCTCACTAACACAGAGACTTGCCTACTCTCAGATACCTGCTCCTCCCTCACTCAGACACAGCCTGTCCCACTCTCAGATACCAGCTCCTCCCTCACTAACACTCAGCCTGTCCCAATCAAAGATACCAGCTCCTCCCTCACTAACACACAATCTTTCCCAATCTCAGATACCAGCTCCTTCCACACTAACAACCAGCCTGTTCCACTCCCAGTTACCAACTCTTCCCTCACTAACACAGCCTGTCTCAGTCTCAGATACCAGCTCCTCCCTCACTAACACTCAGCCTGTCCCAATCTCAGATACCAGCTCCTCCCTCACTAACACGCAATCTTTCCCAATCTCAGATACCAGCTCCTTTCCACACTAACAACCAGCCTGTTCCACTCCCAGTTACCAACTCTTCCCTCACTAACACAGCCTGTCTCACTCTCAGATACCAGCTTCTCCCTCACTAAAACACAATCTGTCCCACTCTCAGGTACCAGCTCCTCTTTCACTAACACACAGCCTGTCCCACTCTCAGATACCAGCTCCTTCCTCACACACACAGTCTGTCCCTCTCTCATTTACGAGCTCCTCCCTCAGTACACAGAGCCTTTCCTACTCTCAGATACCAGCTCCTCCCTCATACACACACAGCCTGTGCCACTCTCAGACACCAGCTCCTCCCTCACTTACACAAAGCCTGTCCCACGCTCAGATACCTGCTCCTCCCTCACTAACACACAACATGTCCCACTCTCAGATACCAGCTTCACCCTCACTAACACACAGCCTGTCCTACTCTCAGATACCAGCTTCTCCCTCACTAACACACAGCCTGTACAACTCTCAGATACCAGCTCCTCCCACACTAACACACAGTCTCTCCCACTCTCAGACACCAGCTCCTCCCTCACTAACACACAGCCTGTCCTAGTCCCAGATACCTGCTCCTCCCTCACTAACACACAGCCTGACCCACTCACAGATACCAGCTCCTCCCTCACTAACACACTGCCTGTCCCACTCAGATACCTGCTCCTCCCTCACTAACACACAGCCTGTCCCACTCTCTGATACCAGCTCGTCCCTCACTAACACACAGCCTGTCCCATTCTCAGAAACCAGCTCCTCCTTGACTACCACACAGCCTGTCCCACTCTCATATACCAGCTCCTCTCTCACTAACACACAGCCTGCCTCACTCTCAGATACCAGCTCCTACTTCAGTAACACACAGCCTGTCCCATTCTCAGATACCAGCTCCTCCCTCAGTAACACACAGCCTGTCCCACTCTCAGATACCAGCTCCTCCCTCAGTAACACACAGCCTGTCCCATTCTCAGATACCAGCTCCTCCCTCAGTAACACACAGCCTGTCCCACTCTCAAATTCCAGCTCCTCCCTCAATGACACACAGCCTGTCCCACACGCAGATATGAGCTCCTCCCTTACTAACTCAGATACTGTCCCACTCTCAGATACTAGATCCTGCCTTGCTAACACACAGCCTGTCCCACTCTCAGATACCTGCTCCTCCCTCCTCAATACACAGCACTTCCCACTCTCAGATACCAGCTGCTCCCTCAATATCACACAGCCTGTCCCACTCTCAGATACCAGCTCCTCCCTTAGTAACACAGATACTGTCCCACTCTCAGATACAAGATCCTCCCTCACGAACACACAGCCTGTCCCACTCTCAGATACAAGCTCCTCCCTCACTAACACACAGCATGTCCCACCATCAGATACCCGCTCCTCCCTCAGTAACAGACAGCCTGTCCCTCTCTCAGATACCAGCTCCTTCATCACTAACACACAGCCTGTCCCACTCTCAGATACCAGCTCCTCCCTCCCTTACAGACAGCACTTCACACTCTCAGATACCACCTCCTCCCTCACTAACACACAGCCTGTCCCACTCTCAGATCCCAGCTGCTCCCTCAGTAACACAGCCTGTCTCACTCTCAGATACCAGCTGCTCTGTCACTAACACACAGCCTGTCCCAATCTCAGATACCAGCTCCTCTCTCAATTACACACAGCTTATCCCTCTCTCAGATACCAGCTCCTCTCTCACTAACACACAGCCTGTCCCACTCTCAGATACCAGCTCCTCCCTCACTAACACACAGCCTGTCTCATTCTCAGATACGAGCTCCTCCATCACTAACACACAGCCTGTCCCACTCTCAGATACCAGCTCCTCCATCACTAACACACAGCCTGTCTCATTCTCAGATACGAGCTCCTCCATCACTAACACACAGCCTGTCCCACTCTCAGATACCAGCTCCTCCATCACTAACACACAGCCTGTCCCACTCTCAGATACCAGCTCCTCCCTCACTAACACACAGCCTGTCCCACTCTCAGATACCTGCTCCTTCATCACTAACACACAGCCTGTCCCACTCTCAGATACCAGTGCCTCCATCACTAATACACAATTTGTCCAACTCTGAGATACCACCTCCTCCCTCCCTTATACACAGCACGTCCCACTCTCAGATACCACCTCCTCCCACACTAACACAAAGCTTGTCCCACACTCACATACCAGCTGCTACCTCACTAACAAACAGCCTGTCCCACTTTCAGATATCAGCTCCTCCCTCACTATCACACAGCCTGTCCCACTCTCAGATACCAGCTCCACCCTCACTAACACACAGCCTGTCTCATTCTCAGACACGAGCTCCTCCATCACGAACACACAGCCTGTCCCACTCTCAGATACCAGCTCCTCCATCACTAACACACAGCCTGTCCCACTCTCAGATACCAGCTCCTCCATCACTAACACACAGCCTGTCCCATTCTCAGATACCAGCTCCTCCCTCACTAACACACAGCCTGTCCCACTCTCAGATACCAGCTCCTCCCTCACTAACACACAGCCTGTCCCACTCTCAGATACCTGCTCCTTCATCACTAACACACAGCCTGTCCCACTCTCAGATACCAGCTACTCCCTAAATAACACACAGCCTGTCCCACTCTCAGATGCCAGCTCCACCCTCACTAAAACACAATCTCTCCCACTCTCAGATACCAGCTCCTCCCTCCCTTACAGACAGCACTTCACACTCTCAGATAAAACCTCCTCCCTCACTAACACACAGCCTGTCCCACTCTCAGATCCCAGCTGCTCCCTCAGTAACACAGCCTGTCTCACTCTCAGATACCAGCTGCTCTGTCACTAACACACAGCCTGTCCCAATCTCAGATACCAGCTCCTCTCTCAATTACACACAGCTTATCCCTCTCTCAGATACCAGCTCCTCTCTCACTAACACACAGCCTGTCCCACTCTCAGATACCAGCTCCTCCCTCACTAACACACAGCCTGTCTCATTCTCAGATACGAGCTCCTCCATCACTAACACACAGCCTGTCCCACTCTCAGATACCAGCTCCTCCATCACTAACACACAGCCTGTCTCATTCTCAGATACGAGCTCCTCCATCACTAACACACAGCCTGTCCCACTCTCAGATACCAGCTCCTCCATCACTAACACACAGCCTGTCCCACTCTCAGATACCAGCTCCTCCCTCACTAACACACAGCCTGTCCCACTCTCAGATACCTGCTCCTTCATCACTAACACACAGCCTGTCCCACTCTCAGATACCAGTTCCTCCATCACTAATACACAATTTGTCCAACTCTGAGATACCACCTCCTCCCTCCCTTATACACAGCACGTCCCACTCTCAGATACCACCTCCTCCCACACTAACACAAAGCTTGTCCCACTCTCACATACCAGCTGCTACCTCACTAACACACAGCCTGTCCCACTTTCAGATATCTGCTCCTCCCTCACTATCACACAGCCTGTCCCACTCTCAGATACCAGCTCCACACTCACTAACACACAGCCTGTCTCATTCTCAGACACGAGCTCCTCCATCACTAACACACAGCCTGTCCCACTCACAGATACCAGCTCCTCCATCACTAACACACAGCCTGTCCCACTCTCAGATACCAGCTCTTCCATCACTAACACACAGCCTGTCCCATTCTCAGATACCAGCTCCTCCCTCACTAATACACAGCCTGTCCCACTCTCAGATACCAGCTCCTCCCTAAATAACACACAGCCTGTCCCACTCTCAGATACCAGTTCCTCCATCACTAATACACAATTTGGCCAACTCTCAGATACCACCTCCTCCCTCCCTTATACACAGCACGTCCCACTCTCAGATACCACCTCCTCCCACACTAACACAAAGCTTGTCCCACTCTCACATACCAGCTGCTACCTCACTAACACACAGCCTGTCCCACTTTCAGATATCAGCTCCTCCCTCACTATCACACAGCCTGTCCCACTCTCAGATACCAGCTCGTCCCTCGCTAACACACAGTCTGTCCCAATCTCAGATACCATCTCCTCCCTCACTAACACACAGCCTGTCTCACTCTCAGATACCAGCTCCTCTCTCACTAACACACAGACAGTCTCACTCTCAGATACCAGCTCCTCTGTCACTAACACACAGCCTGTCCCAATCTCAGATAGCTGCTCCTCTCTCAATTACACACAGCTTGTCCCACTCTCAGATACCAGCTCCTCTCTCACTAACACACAGACTGTGCCACTCTCAGATACCAGCTTCTCCCTTACTAACACACAGCCTGTCCCACTCTCAGATACCAGCTTCTCCCGCACTAACACACAGCCTGTCCCACTCTCAGATACCAGCTCCTCCCTCACTAACACACAGCCTGTCCCACTCTCAGGTACCTGCTCCTTCATCACTATCACACTGCCTGTCCCACTCTCAGATACCAGCTCCTCCCGAACTAACACACAGCCCGTCCCCCTCTCAGATAACAGATCCTCCCTCACTAACACAGCCTGTCCCACTCTCAGATACCTGCTCCTCACTCACTAACACACAGCCTGTCCCACTCTCAGATACCATCCCCTCCCTCAATAACACAGCCTTTCCCACTCTCAGATACCAGCTCCTCCCTCACTAACACCCACCCTGTCCACTCTCTGATACCAGCTCCTCGATCACTAACACACAGCCTTTCCCACTATCAGATACCTGCTCCTTCATCACTAACACACTGCCTGTCCCACTCTCAGATACCAGCTCCTCCCGAACTAACACACAGCCTGTCCCACTCTAAGATACCTGCTCCTTCATCACTAACACACTGCCCGTCCCCCTCTCAGATAACAGATCCTCCCTCACTAACACAGCCTGTCCCACTCTCAGATACCAGCTCCTCCCTCACTAACATCCAGCCTGTCCACTCTCTGATACCAGCTCCTCGATCACTAACACACAGCTTTTCCCACTATCAGATTACAGCTCCTCCCTCACTAGTACACAATCTGTCCCACTCTCAGATACCAGTTGCTCCCTCCCTAACACACAGCACGTCCAACTCTCAGATACCGGCTCCTCCATCACTTACATACAGCCTGTCCCACTTTCAGATTCCAGCTCCTCCCTCACTAACACCCAGCCTGTCCCTCTCTCTGATACCAGCTCCTCCCTCACTGACACACAGCCTGTCCCACTCTCAGATACCAGCTCCTCGATCACTAACACACAGCCTGTCCCACTATCAGATACCAGCTCCTCCCTCACTGCCACACAGCCTGTCCCACTCTCAGAATCCAGCTCCTCCCTCACGAACACACAGCCTGTCTCACTCTCAGATACCAGCTCTTCAATCACTAACACACAGCGTGGCCTACTCTCAGATACCAGCTGCTCCCTCACTAACACAGCCTGTCCCAATCTCAGATACCAGAATATCTTTCTATAACACAAAGCCTGTCCCACTCTCAGATACCAGCTCCTCCCTCACTCACACACAGCCTGTCCCAATCTCAGATACCTGCTCCTCTCTCACTAACACACAGCCTGTCCCACTCTCAGATACCAGCTTCTCCAACAGTAACACACAACCTGTTGCACTGTCAGATACCAGCTCCTCCATCACTAACACACCCTGTCCCACTCTCAGATACCATTTCCTCCCTCACTAACACACAGCCTGTGCCACTCTCAGATACCAGCTTCTCCCTCACTAACACACAGCCTGTCCCACTCTCAGTTACCAGCTTCTCCCGCACTAACACACAGCCTGTCTCATTCTCAGAGACCAGCTCCTCCATCACTAACGCACAGCCTGTCCCATTCTCAGATACCAGCTCCTCCCTCACTAACACACAGCCTGTCCCACTCTAAGATACCTGCTCCTTCATCACTAACACACTGCCTGTCCCACTCTCAGATACCAGCTCCTCCCGAACTAACACACAGCCCGTCCCCCTCTCAGATAACAGATCCTCCCTCACTAACACAGCCTGTCCCACTCTCAGATACCTGCTCCTCCCTCACTAACACACAGCCTGTCCCACTCTCAGATACCTGCTCCTCCCTCACTAACACACAGCCTGTCCCACTCTCAGATACCAGCCCCTCCATCAATAACACAGCCTTTCCCACTCTCAGATACCAGCTCCTCCCTCACTAACACCCAGCCTGTCCACTCTCTGATACCAGCTCCTCGATCACTAACACACAGCCTTTCCCACTATCAGATACCAGCTCCTCCCTCTCTAATACACAATCTGTCCCACTCTCAGATACCAGTTGCTCCCTCACTAACACACAGCCTGTCTCAATCTCAGATACGTGCTCCTCCATCACTAACACACACTGTCCCACTCTCAGATACCAACTCCTCCCTCAATTACGCACAGTCTGTACTACTCTCAGATACCACCTCCTCCCTCACTAATGCACAATCTGTCCCAAACTCAGATACCAGATCCTCCCTCAATAACACAGCCTGTCCCATTCTCAGATACCAGCTCCTCCCTCACTAACAGACAGCCTGTCCCACTCTCAGATACCACCTCCTGCATAACTAACATGCGGCCTGTCCCACTCTGAGATTCCTGCTACTCCCTCACCAACACAGTATGTCCCACACTCAGATACCAGCTGCTCCCTCACTAACACAGTCTGTCCCACTCTCCGATACCAGCTCCTCCCTCACTAACACACAACCTGTCACACTCTCAAATGCCAACTCCTTCCTCAGTAACATACAGCCGGTCCCACTCTCAGATACCAGCTCCTCTCTCAGTAACACACAGCCTGTCCCCCTCTCAGATACCAGCTCCTCCCTCACTAACACACAGCCTGTCTCACTCTCAGATACCAACTTCTCCCTCACTAACACGCAATCTGTCCAACTCTCAGATCCTAGCTCCTCCCTCCTTAATACATAGCACCTCCCACTGTCAGATACCACCTCCTCCCTCACTAACACGCGAACTGTCACAGTCTCAGATGCCAGCTCCTCCCTCACTATTACACAATCTGTCCCACTCTCCGATACCAGCTCCTCCCTCCCGAACACACATTACATCCCACTCTCAGATACCACCTCCTCCCTCACTAGCACACAGCCTGTCCCACTGTCAGATACAAGGTCCTCCCTCAATAACACAGCCTGTCCCACGCTCAGATACCAACTCGTCCCTGACTAATACACAGCCTCTCCCACTCTCAGATACCAACTCCTCCTTCACTAATACACAGACTGTCCCTCTCTCAAATACCAGCACCTCCCTTACTAACACAGATACTGTCCCACTCTCAGATACTAGATCCTACCTCACTAACACACAGCCTGTCCCACTCTCAGATACCAGCTCCTCCATCAAAACACACAATCTGTCCCACTCTCAGATACCAGGTCCTCCCTCCCTAACGCACAGACTGTTCCATTCTCAGATACCACCTCCTGCCTCACTAACACACGGCCTGTCCCACTCTCAGATACCACCTCCTCCGTCACCAAAACACAATCTCTCCCACTCTCAGAAACCAGCTCCTCCCTCCCTTACAGACAGCACGTCTGACTCTCAGACACCATCTCTTCAATCACTAACACACAGCAAGTGCCTCCTGCAGATACCAGCTCCACCGTCACGAACGCACAGCACGTCTCACTCTCAGGTACCAGCTCCTCCTTCACTAATACACATTCTGTCCTATCTCAGATACCAGCTCCTTCCTCACTAACACACAGCCTGTGCCACTCTCAGTTAACAGATCCTCCCTCAGTAACAAGGCCTGTCTCACTCTAAGATACCAGCACCTCCCTCACGAACACACAGCCTGTCCCACTCTCAGATACCTGCTCCTCCATCACAAACACACAGCCTGTCCCACTCTCAGATACCTGCTCCTCCATCACTAACACACACTGTCCCACTCTCAAATACCAACTCCTCCCTCAGTTACGCACAGTCTGTACCACTCTCAGATACCACCTCCTCCCTCACTAATACACAATCTGTCCCAAGCTCAGATACCAGCTCCTCCCTCAATAACACAGCCTGTCACATTCTCAGATACCAGCTCATCCCTCACTAACAGACAGCCTGTCCCACTCTCAGATACCACCTCCTGCATAACTAACATGCGGCCTGTCCCACTCTCAGATACCAGCTCCTCCCTCACTAACACACAGTCTGTCCCACTCTCAGATACCAGCTCGTCCCTCACTAAGACACAGTCCGTCCCACTCTCAGATACCAGCTTCTCCATCACTAACGCACAGCCTGTCCCATTCTCAGATACCAGCTCCTCCCTCACTCACACACAGCCTGTCCCACTCTAAGATACCTGCTCCTTCATCACTAACACACTGCCAGTCCCACTCTCAGATACCAGCTCCTCCCGAACTAACACACAGCCCGTCCCACTCTCAGATACCAGCCCCTCCCTCAATAGCACAGCCTTTCCCACTCTCAGATACCAGCTCCTCCCTCACTAACAGCCAGCCTGTCCACTCAGATACCAGCTCCTCGATCACTAACACACAGCCTGTCCCTCTATCAGATACCAGCTCCTCCCTCACTAATACTCAATCTGTCCCACTCTCAGATACCAGTTGCTCCCTCCCTAACACACAGCACGTCCAACTCTCAGATACCGGCTCCCCCATCACTTACATACAGCCTGTCCCACTTTCAGATTCCAGCAACTCCCTCACTAACACCCAGCCTGTCCCACTCTCTGATACCAGCTCCTCGATCACTAACACTCAGCCTGTCCCACTATCAGATACCAGCTCCTCCCTCACTGCCACACAGCCTGTCCCACTCTCAGAATCCAGCTCCTCCCTCACGAACACACAGCCTGTCTCACTCTAGATACCAGCTCTTCAATCACTAACACACAGCGTGGCCTAATCTCAGATACCAGCTGCTCCCTCACTAACACAGCTTGTCCCAATCTCAGATACCAGAATATCCTTCTATAACACAAAGCTTGTCCCACTTTCAGTTACCAGCTCCTCTGTCACTAACACACAGCCTGTCCCAATCTCAGATACCAGCTCCTCTCTCACTAACACACAGCCTGTCCCACTCTCAGATACCAGCTTCTCCCTCAGTAACACACAGCCTGTCCCACTCTAAGATACCAGCTTCTCCCTCAGTAACACACAGCCTGTCTCATTCTCAGATACCAGCTCCTCCATCACTAACACACAGCCTGTCCGACTCTCAGATACCAGCTTCTCCCTCACTAACAAACAGCCTGTCCCACTCTCAGATACCAGC
Organism: Isurus oxyrinchus; assembly: GCA_026770705.1. Classification (NCBI taxonomy): domain Eukaryota; kingdom Metazoa; phylum Chordata; class Chondrichthyes; order Lamniformes; family Lamnidae; genus Isurus; species Isurus oxyrinchus. The sequence continues at coordinate 65,439 of JANJGN010000161.1, forward strand.
TCCTCCCTAACACAAATGCTGTCCTACTCTCAGATACCAGTTCCTCCCTCAAAAACACACAGCCTGTCCCTCTCTCAGATAACAGAACCTCCCTCACTAACACAGCCTGTCCCACTCTCAGATACCAGCTCCTCCCTAACACAAATGCTGTCCTACTCTCAGATACCAGTTCCTCCCTCAAAAACACACAGCCTGTCCCTCTCTCAGATAACAGAACCTCCTTCACTAACACAGCCTGTCCCACTCTCAGATCCCTGCTCCTCCCTCACTAACACACAGCCTGTCCCACTCTCAGATACCAGCTCCTCCCTCAATAACACAGCCTGTCCCAATCTCAGATAATAGCTCCTCTCTCACTTACACACTGCCTGTCCCACTCTCAGATACCAGCTCCTCCATCACTAACACACAGCCTGTACCATTCTCAGATACCAGCTCCTCCCTCACTAACACACAGCCTGTCCCACTCTCAGATACCAGTTCCTCCATCACTAATACACAATTTGTCCAACTCTCAGATACCACCTCCTCCCTCCCTTATACACAGCACATCCCACTCTCAGATACCACCTCCTCCCACACTAACACAAAGTTTGTCCCACTCTCACATACCAGCTGCTACCTCACTAACACACAGCCTGTCCCACTTTCAGATATCAGCTCCTCCCTCACTATCACACAGCCTGTCCCACTCTCAGATACCAGCTCCACCCTCACTAACACACAGACAGTCTCACTCTCAGATACCAGCTCCTCTGTCACTAACACACAGCCTGTCCCAATCTCAGATAGCTGCTCCTCTCTCAATTACACACAGCTTGTCCCACTCTCAGATACCAGCTCCTCTCTCACTAACACACAGTCTGTCCCATTCTCAGATACCAGCTCCTCTCTCACTAACACACTGCCTGTCCCATTCTCAGATACCAGCTTCTCCCTCAGTAACACACAACCTGTAGCACTGTCAGATACCAGCTCCTCCATCACTAACACACAGCCTGTCCCACTGTCAGATACGAGCTCCTCCCTCACTAACACACAGCCTGTGCCACTCTCAGACACCAGCTTCTCCCTCTCTAACACACAGCCTGTCCCACTCTCAGATACCAGATTCTCCCTCACTAACACACAGCCTGTCTCATTCTCAGAGACCAGCTCCTCCATCACTAACGCACAGCCTGTCCCATTCTCAGATACCAGCTCCTCCCTCACTAACACACAGCCTGTCCCACTCTAAGATACCTGCTCCTTCATCACTAACACACTGCCTGTCCCACTCTCAGATACCAGCTCATCCCGAACTAACACAGAGCCTGTCCCACTCTAAGATACCTGCTCCTTCATCACTAACACACTGCCCGTCCCGCTCTCAGATAACAGATCCTCCCTCACTAACACAGCCTGTCCCACTCTCAGATACCTGCTCCTCCCTCACTAACACACAGCCTGTCCCACTCTCAGATACCAGCCCCTCCCTCAATAACACAGCTTTTCCCACTCTCAGATACCAGCTCCTCCCTCACTAACACCCAGCCTGTCCACTTGCTGATACCAGCCCCTCGATCACTAACACACAGCTTTTCCCACTATCAGATTACAGCTCCTCCCTCACTAGTACACAATCTGTCCCACTCTCAGATACCAGTTGCTCCCTCCCTAACACACAGCACGTCCAACTCTCAGATACCGGCTCCTCCATCACTTACATACAGCCTGTCCCACTTTCAGATTCCAGCTCCTCCCTCACTAACACCCAGCCTGTCCCACTCTCTGATACCAGCTCCTCGATCACTAACACACAGCCTGTCCCACTATCAGATACCAACTCCTCCCTCACTGCCACACAGCCTGTCCCACTCTCAGAATCCAGCTCCTCCCTCACGAACACACAGCCTGTCTCACTCTCAGATACCAGCTCTTCAATCACTGACACACAGCGTGGCCTACTCTCAGATACCAGCTCCTCTGTCACTAACACACAGCTTGTCCCAATCTCAGATACAAGCTCCTCTCTCACTAACACACAGCCTGTCCCACTCTCAGATACCAGCTTCTCCAACAGTAACACACAGCCTGTCCCACTCTCAGATACCAGCTCCTCCCTCACTAACACACAGCCTGTGCCACTCTCAGATACCAGCTTCTCCCTCACTAACACACAGCCTGTCCCACTCTCAGATACCAGCTTCTCCCGCACTAACACACAGCCTGTCTCATTCTCAGAGACCAGCTCCTCCATCACTAACGCACAGCCTGTCCCATTCTCAGATACCAGCTCCTCCCTCACTAACACACAGCCTGTCCCACTCTAAGATACCTGCTCTTCCATCACTAACACACTGTCTGTCCCACTCTCAGATACCAGCTCCTCCCGAACAAACACACAGCCCGTCCCCCTCTCAGATAACAGATCCTCCCTCACTAACACAGCCTGTCCCACTCTCAGATACCTGCTCCTCCCTCACTAACACACAGCCTGTCCCACTCTCAGATACCAGCCCCTCCCTCAATAACACAGCCTTTCCCACTCTCAGATACCAGCTCCTCCCTCACTAATACACAATCTGTCCCACTCTCAGATACCAGTTGCTCCCTCACTAACACACAGCCTGTCTCAATCTCAGATACGTGCTCCTCCATCACTAACACACAGCCTGTCCCACTCAGAGATACCATCTCCTCCATCACTAACACACAATGTGTCCCACTCTCAGGTACCAGTTCCTCCCTCACTAACACACAACCTGTCCCACTCTCAAATGCCAACTCCTCCCTCAGTAACATACAGCCTGTCCCACTCTCAGATACCAGCTCCTCCCTCAGTAACACACAGCCTGTCCCCCTCTCAGGTACATGCTCCTCCCTCACTAACACACAGCCTGTCCCACTCTCAGATACCAGCTCCTCCCTCACTAACACACAATCTGTCCCACTCTCAGATCCTAGCTCCTCCCTCCTTAATACATAGCACCTCCCACTCTCCGATACCAGCTCCTCCCTCCCGAACACACATTGCATCCCACTCTCAGATACCACCTCCTCCCTCACGAACAGACAGCCTGTCCCACTCTCAGATTCCACCTCCTCCCTCACTAACAAACAGCCTGTCCCACTGTCAGATACAAGGTCCTCCCTCAATAACACAGCCTGCCCCACGCTCAGATACTAACTCGTCCCTGACTAATACACAGCCTCTCCCACTCTCAGATACCAACTCCTCCTTCACTAATGCACAGACTGTCCCTCTCTCAGATACCAGCACCTCCCTTACTAACACAGATACTGTCCCACTCTCAGATACGAGATCCTACCTCACTAACACACAGCCTGTCTCACTCTCATATACCAGCTCCTCCATCAAAACACACAATCTGTCCCAGTCTCAGATACCAGGTCCTCCCTCCCTCACCCACAGCCTGTTCGATTCTCAGATACCACCTCCTGCCTCACTAACACACGGCCTGTCCCACTCTCAGATACCACCTCCTCCGTCACCAAAACACAATCTCTCCCACTCTCAGAAACCAGCTCCTCCCTCCCTAACAGACAGCACGTCCGACTCTCAGACACCATCTCTTCAATCACTAACACACAGCCTGTGCCTCCTGCAGATACCAGCTCCACCCTCACGAACGCACAGCACGTCTCAATCTCAGGTACCAGCTCGTCCTTCACTTATACACATTCTGTCCTATCTCAGATACCAGCTCCGTCCTCACTAACACACAGCCTGTGCCACTCTCAGTTAACAGATCCTCCCTCAGTAACAAGGCCTGTCTCACTCTCAGATACCAGCAACTCCCTCACTAACACACAGACTGTCCCACTCTCAGATACCAGCACCTCCCTCACTAACACAGCCTGTCCCAATCTCAGACATCAGCTCCATCCTCACTAACACACAGCCTGTCCCACTCTCAGATACCAGCTCCTCCATCACTAACACACAGCCTGTCCCACTCTCAGATACCAGCTCCTCCATCACTAACACACACTGTCCCACTCTCAGATACCAACTCCTCCCTCAGTTACGCACAGTCTGTACCACTCTCAGATACCACCTCCTCCCTCACTAATACACAATCTGTCACAAAATCAGATACCAGCTCCTCCCTCAATAACACAGCCTGTCCCATTCTCAGATACCAGCTCCTCCCTCACTAACAGACAGCCTGTCCCACTCTCAGATACCACCTCCTGCATAACTAACATGCGGCCTATCCCATCCTCAGATACCAGCTCCTCCCTCACTAATACACAATCTGTCCCACTCTCCGATACCAGTTCCTCCCTCCCTAACACACAGCCTGTCCCACTCTCAGATACCACCTCCTCCCTCACTAACACACAGCCTGTCCCAATCTCAGATACCAGCTCCTCCCTCACTTACACACAGCCTGGCCCACACTCAGATACCAGCTCCTCCCTCACTAACACACAGCCTGTCCCACTCTCAGATTCCTGCTACACCCTCACTAACACAGTCTGTCCCACTCTCAGATATCATCTCCTCCCTCACTAACACACAGCCTGTCCCACTCTCAGATACCAGCACCTCCCTCACTAACACACAGCCTGTCCCACTCTCAGATACCAGCTCCTCCCTCACTAACACACAGCCTGTCCCACTCTCAGATACCAGCTCCTCCCTCACTCATACACAACCTGTCCCACTCTCAAATGCCAACTCCTCACTCACTAACACACAGCCTGTCCAACTCTCAGATACCAGCTCCTCCCGCACTAACACACAGCCTGTCCCACTCTCAGGTACCAGCTCCTCCCTCAAAAACACAGTCTGTCCCACTCTCAGATACCAGCTCCTCCCTCACTAATACAAAGCACGTCCCACTTTCAGATACCACCTCCTCGCTCAATAACACAGCCTGTCCCACTTTCAGATACCAGCTCCTCCTTCACTAATACAAAATCTGTCCCAATCTCGGATACCAGCTCCTCCCTTCCTAACACACAGTACGTCCCACTCCCAGATACCACATCCTCCCTCACTTACACACAGCCTGTCCCACTCTCAGATACCACCTCCTCCCTCACTAACACACAGCCTGACCCACTGTCAGATACCAGCTCCTCCCTCAATAACACAGCCAGTCCCATTCTCATATACCAGCTCCTCCCTCACTCACACACAGCCTGTCCCACTCTCTGATACCAGCTCCTCCCTCAGTAACACGCAGCCTGTCCCACACTCAGATACCAACTCCTCCCTCACAAATACACAGACTTTCCCACTCTCAGATTCCAGCTCCTCCCTTACTAACACAGATACTGTCCCACTCTCAGATACTAGATACTCCCTCACTAACACACAATCTGTCCCACTCTCTGATACCAGCTCCTCCCTCACTAATACACAGCCTGTCTCATTCTCAGATACCACCTCCTCCATCACTACCACACAGCCTGTCCCACTCTCAGATACCAGCTCCTCCCTCACTAAAACACAATCTGTCCCACACTCAGATACCGGCTCCTCCCTTCCTAACAGACAGCACGTCCCACTCTCAGATACCAGCTCCTCCCTCAATAACACAGCCTGTCCCACTCTCAGATAGCTGCTCTTCTGAAACTAACACACAGCCTGTCACAATCTGAGATACCAGTACCTCTCTCACTTACACACAGCGTGTCCCTCTCTCAGGTACCAGCTCCTCCTTCACTAATACACATTCTGTCCTATCTCAGATACCAGCTCCTTCCTCACTAACACACAGCCTGTCCCACTCTCAGATACCAGCTCCTCCCTCTCTAACACACAGCATGTCCCACTCTCAGATACCAGCTCCTCCCTCCCTAACACACAGCACGTCGCACTCTCAGATACCAGCTCCTCCCTCACTAACACCCAGCCTGTCCCACTCTCAGATACCTGCATCTCCCTCACTAACACACAGCCTGTCCCACTCTCAGATACCAGCTCCTCCCTTAATAACACAGATACTGTCCCACTCTCAGATACTAGATCCTCCCTCACTAAAACACAGCCTGTCCCACCCTCAGATACCTGCTCCTCCCTCACTGACACACAGCCTGACCCACTCTCAGATACCAGCTCCTCCATCACTAACACAAAATCTGATCCCCCTCTCAGATACCAGCTCCTCCCTCCCTAACACACAGCACGTCCCATTCTCAGATACCACCACCACCCTCACTAACACTCGGTCTGTCCCACGTTCAGATACCAACTCCTCCCTCACTAATACACAATCTCTCCCACTCTCAGATACCTCCTCCTCACTCACTAACACACAGCCTGACTAAATCTCAGATACCAGCTCTTCAATCAGTAACACACAGCTTGGCCCACTCTCAAATACCATCTCCTCCGTCACTAACACACAGCCTGTGCCGCTTTCAGTTACCAGCTCCTCCCTCACTAACACACAGCCTGTCCCACTCTCAGATACCATGTCCTCCCTCACTAACACACAGCCTGTCCCACTCTCAGATACCAGGTCCTCCCTCAGTAACACACAGCCTGTCCCACTCTCAGACAACAGATCCTCCCTCGCTAACACACAGCCTGTGCCACTCTCAGATACTACCTCCTCCCTCACTAAGGCACAGTCTGTCCCACTCTCAGATACCAGCTCCTCCCTCATTAACACACAGTCTGTCCCAATCTCAGATACCAGCTCCTCCCTCACTAACACACAGCCTGTCCGACACTCAGATACCAGCTCCTCCCTCACTAACACACAGCCTGTCGCCCTCTCAGATACCAGCACCTCCCTCAGTAACACACAGCCTGTGCCACTCTCAGATAATACCTCCTCCCTCACTAAGGCACAGTCTGTCCCACTGTCAGATACCAGCTCCTCCCTCAATAACACAGCCTGTCCCATTCTCATATACCAGCTCCTCCCTCACTAACGCACAGCCTGGCCCAATCTCAGATACCAGCTCCTCCCTCACTAACACACAGCCTGTCCCACTCTCTGATACCAGCTCCTCCCTCACTAACACACAGCCTGACTCATTCTCAGATACCACTTCCTCCGTCACTACCACACAGCCTCTCCCACTCTCAGATACCAGCTCCTCCCTCACTAAAACACAATCTTCCCACTCTCAGATACCGGCTCCTCCCTCACTAACACACAGCCTGACCCACTGTCAGATACCAGCTCCTCCCTCAATAACACAGCCTATCCCACTCTCAGATACCAGCTCCTCCCTCACTAAAACGCAAGCTCTCCCACTCTCAGATACCGGCTCCTCCCTCCCTAACACAGCCTGTCCCACTCTCAGATAGCTGCTCTTCTGACACTAACACACAGCCTGGCACAATCTGAGATACCAGTACCTCTCTCAATTACACACAGCTTGTCCCACTCTCAGATACCAGCTCCTCCCTCACTAACACACAGCCTGTCCCACTCTCAGATACCATCTGCTCCCTCCCTAACACACAGCATGTCCCACTCTCAGATACCAGCTCCTCCCTCAATAAAACACAATCTCTCCCACTCTCAGATACCAGCACCTCCCTCCCTAACAGACAGCGCGTCCCACTCTCAGATACCACCTCCTCTCTCACTAACGCACAGCCTGTCCCACTCTCAGATACCAGCTCCTTCCTCAATAAAACACAATCTCTCCCACTCTCAGATACCAGCAACTCCCTCCCGAACAGACAGCGCGTCCCACTCTCAGATACCACCTCCTCACTCACTAAGTCACAGCCTGACTAAATCTCAGATACCAGCTCTTCAATCAGTAACACACAGCCTGGCACACTCTCAGATACCAGCTCCTCCCTCACTAACACAGAGCCTGTGCCTCTTTCAGATACCAGCTCCTCCCTCACTAACCCACAGCCTGTCCCACTCTCAAATACCAGCTCCTCCCTCAGTAACACACAGCGTGTCCCACTCTCAGACAACAGATCCTCCCTCGCTAACACACAGCATGTGCCTCTCTCAGATACTACCTCCTCCCTCACTAAGGCACAGTCTGTCCCACTCTCAGATACCAGCTCCTCCCTCACTAACACACAGTCTGTCCCACTCTCAGATACCAGCTCCTCCCTCACTAACACACAGCACGTCCCACTCTCAGATACCAGCTCCTCCCTCATTAACACACAAGCTGTCCCACTCTCAGATACCAGCTCCTCACTCATTAACACATAGCCTGTCCCACTCTCAGATACCAGATCCTCACTCACTATCACGCAGCCTGTCTAAATCTCAGATACCAGCTTTTCATCAGTAACACAAAGCCTGGCCCACTCTCAGATACCAGCTCCTCCCTCACTAACACACCGCCTGTCCCACTCTCAGATACCAGCTCCTCCATCACAAACACACAGCCTGTCCCACTCTCAGATACCAGTTCCTCCCTCCGTAACACACAGCCTGTCCCTCTCTCAGATACCAGCTCCTCCCTCACTAACACATCGCCTGTCTCAATCTCAGATACCAGATCCTCGCTCACTTATACTCAGCCTGTCCTGCTCTCAGATACCAGCTCCTTCATCACTAACACACAGCCTGTCCCCCTCTCAGATAACAGATCCTCCCTCACTAACACAGCCTGTCCCACTCTCAGATACCTGCTCCTCCCTCACTAACACACAGCCTGTCCCACTCTCAGATACCAGCTCCTCCCTCAATAACACAGCCTTTCCCACTCTCAGATACCAGCCCCTCCCTCTATAACACAGCCTGTCCCACTCTCAAATACCAGCTCCTCCCTCACTAACACCCAGCCTGTCCCACTCTCTGATACCAGCTCCTCCCTCACTAATACACAGCCTGTCGCAATTTCTAATAAAAGCTCCTCTCTCATTCTCACACTGCCTGTCCCACTCTCAGATACCTGCTCCTTCATCACTAACACACTGCCTGTCCCACTCTCAGATACCACCTCCTCCCTAACTAACACACAGCCTGTCCCACTCACAGATAGAAGCTCCTCCCTCACTAACATACAGCCTGTCCCACTCTCAGATACGAGCTCCATCCTCACTAACACACAGCCTGTCCCACTCTCAGATACGTGCTCCTCCATCACTAACAGACAGCCTGTCCCACTCTCAGATACCATCTCCTCCATCACTAACACACAATGTGTCCCACTCTCAGGTACCAGCTCCTCCCGCCCTAACACATATCATGTCCCACTCCCAGATACCACCTCCTCCCTCACTAACACACAGCCTGTCCCACTTTCGGATACGAGCTCGTCCCTCACTAACACACAGCCTGTCCCACTATCAGATACCAGCTCCTCTCTCACTAACACACAGCCTGATGCAGTCTCAGATACCAGCTCCTCTCTCACTTACACACAGCTTGTCCCACTCTCAGATACCAGCATATCCTTCAATAACGCACAGCCTGTCCCACTATCAGATGCCAGCTCCTCCATCACTAACACAGCCTGTCCCATTCTCAGATACCAGCTCCTCCTTTACTATAACACAGCCATTGTCACTCTCAGATACCAGCTCCTCCCTCACTAAAACACAATCACTCCCACTCTCAGATACCAGCTCCTCCCTAACTAACACACAGCCTGTCCCACTCTCAGATACCAGCTCCTCCCTCACTAACACACAGCCTGTCCCACTCTCAGATACCAGCTCCTCTCTCACTTACACACAGCTTGTCCCACTCACAGATACAAGCTCCTCTCTCGCTAACACAGAGCCTGTCCCACTCTCAGATACCATCTCCTCCATCACTAACACACAATGTGTCCCACTCTCAGGTACCAGCTCCTCCATCCCTAACACACATCACGTCCCACTCCCAGTTACAACCTCCACCCTCACTAACACAAAGCCTGTCCCACTTTCGGATACGAGCTCATCCCTCACTAACACACAGCCTTTCCCACTGTCAGATACCAGCTCCTCTCTCACTAACACACAGCCTGATGCAGTCTCAGATACCAGCTCCTCTCTCACTTACACACAGCTTGTCCCACTCTCAGATACCAGCATATCCTTCAATAACGCACAGCCTGTCCCACTATCAGATGCCAGCTCCTCCATCACTAACACAGCCTGTCCCATTCTCAGATACCAGCTCCTCCTTTACTATAACACAGCCATTTCACTCTCAGATACCAGCTCCTCCCTCACTAAAACACAATCACTCCCACTCTCAGATACCAGCTCCTCCCTAACTAACACACAGCCTGTCCCACTCTCAGATACCAGCTCCTCCCTCACTAACACACAGCCTGTCCCACTCTCAGATACCAGCTCCTCTCTCACTTACACACAGCTTGTCCCACTCACAGATACAAGCTCCTCTCTCGCTAACACAGAGCCTGTCCCACTCTCAGATACCATCTCCTCCATCACTAACGCACAATGTGTCCTAAACTCAGATACAAGCTCCTCCCTCACTAACACACAGCCTGTCCCACTCTCAGATACCTGCTCCTTCATGACTAACACACTGCCTGTCCCACTCACAGAAACCAGCTCCACCCGAACTAACACACAGCTTGTCCCACTCACAGATAGAAGCTCCTCCCTCACTAACATACAGCCTGTCCCACTCTCAGATACCAGCTCTTCCCTCCTGAACACATTGCACGTCCCACTCTCAGATACCTGCTCCTCCATCACTAACGCACAATGTGTCCTAAACTCAGATACAAGCTCCTCCCTCACTAACACACAGCCTGTCCCACTCTCAGATACCTGCTCCTTCATGACTAACACACTGCCTGTCCCACTCAGAGAAACCAGCTCCAAACTAACTAACACACAGCCTGTCCCATTGTCAGATACTAACTCCGTCCTCACTAACACACAGCCTGTCTCAATCTCAGATACGTGCTCCTCCATCACTAACAGAGAGCCTGTCCCACTCTCAGATACCAACTCCTCGATCACTAACACACAATGTGTTCCACTCTCAGGTACCAGCTCCTCCCTCCTTAACACACATCACGTCCCACTCCCAGATACCGCCTCCTCCCTCACTAACACACAGCCTGTCCCACTTTGGATACCAGCTCCTCCCTCGCTAACACACACTGTCCCACTCTCAGATACCAGCTCCTCCCTCACTAACACACAGTCTGTCCCAGTCTCAGATACCAGCTCGTCCCTCACTAACACACAGCCTGTCCCACTCTCTGATACCAGCTCCTCCCTCACTAATACACAGCCTGTCGCAATTTCTGATAAAAGCTCCTCTCTCATTTTCACACTGCCTGTCCCACTCTCAGACAACTGCTCCTTCATCACTAACACACTGCCTGTCCCACTCTCAGATACCACCTCCTCCCTAACTAACACACAGCCTGTCCCACTCACAGATAGAAGCTCCTCCCTCACTAACATACAGCCTGTCCCACTCTCAGATACGAGCTCCATCCTCACTAACACACAGCCTGTCTCAATCTCAGATACGTGCTCCTCCATCACTAACACACTGCCTGTCCCACTCTCAGATACCATCTCCTCCATCACTAACACACAATGTGTCCCATTCTCAGGTACCAGCTCCTCCCGCCCTAACACATATCATGTCCCACTCCCAGATACCACCTCCTCCCTCACTAACACACAGCCTGTCCCACTTTCGGATACGAGCTCGTCCCTCACTAACACACAGCCTGTCCCACTGTCAGATACCAGCTCCTCTCTCACTAACACACAGCCTGATGCAGTCTCAGATACCAGCTCCTCTCTCACTTACACACAGCTTGTCCCACTCTCAGATACCAGCATATCCTTCAATAACGCACAGCCTGTCCCACTATCAGATGCCAGCTCCTCCATCACTAACACAGCCTTTCCCATTCTCAGATACCAGCTCCTCCTTTACTATAACACAGCCATTGTCACTCTCAGATACCAGCTCCTCCCTCACTAAAACACAATCACTCCCACTCTCAGATACCAGCTCCTCCCTAACTAACACACAGCCTGTCCCACTCTCAGATACCAGCTCCTCCCTCACTAACACACAGCCTGTCCCACTCTCAGATACCAGCTCCTCTCTCACTTACACACAGCTTGTCCCACTCACAGATACAAGCTCCTCTCTCGCTAACACAGAGCCTGTCCCACTCTCAGATACCATCTCCTCCATCACTAACACACAATGTGTCCCACTCTCATTTACCAGCTCCTCCATCCCAAACACACATCACGTCCCACTCCCAGTTACCACCTCCACCCTCACTAACACAAAGCCTGTCCCACTTTCGGATACGAGCTCATCCCTCACTAACACACAGCCTGTCCCACTGTCAGATACCAGCTCCTCTCTCATTAACACACAGCCTGATGCAGCCTCAGATACCAGCTCCTCTCTCACTTACACACAGCTTGTCCCACTCTCAGATACCAGCATATCATTCAATAATGCACAGCCTGTCCCACTCTCAGATACCAACTCCTCTCTCACTTACACACAGCTTGTCCCCCACTCAGATACCAGCTTCTCCCTCACTAACACACAGCCTGTCCCACTCTCAGATACCAGCTCCTCCCTCACTAACACACAGTCTGTCCCTCTCTCAGATACCAGCTTCTCCCTCGCTAACACACAGACTGTCCCACTCTCTGATGCCAGCTCCTCCCTCACTAACACAGAGCAAGTCTCACTCTCAGATACTAGCTCCTCCATCACTAACACACAGCCTGTCCCACTCTCAGATACCAGCTCTTCCCTCCCGAACAAATTGCACGTCTGACTCTCAGATACCTGCTCCTCCATCACTAACACACAATGTGTCCCAAACTCAGATACAAGCTCCTCCCTCACTAACACACAGCCTGTCCCACTCCCAGATACCACCTCCTCCCTCACTAACACACAGCTTGTCCCACTTTCGGATACGTGCTCGTCCCTCACTAACACACAGCCTGTCCCACTGTCAGATACCAGCTCCTCTCTCACTTGCACACAGCTTGTCCCACTCTCAGATACCAGCATATCCTTCAATAACGCACAGCCTGTCCCACTGTCAGATGCCAGCTCCTCCATCACTAACACAGCCTGTCCCATTCTCAGATACCAGCTCCTCCTTTACTATAACACAGCCATTGTCACTCTCAGATACCAGCTCCTCCCTCACTAAAACACAATCACTCCCACTCTCAGATACCAGCTCTTCCCTAACTAACACACAGCCTGTCCCACTCTCAGATACCAGCTCCTCCCTCACTAACACAGAGCCTGTCCCACTCTCAGATACCAGCTCCTCTCTCACTTACACACAGCTTGTCCCACTGTCAGATACACGCTCCTCTCTCGCTAACACAGAGCCTGTCCCACTCGCAGATACCATCTCCTCCATCACTAACACACAATGTGTCCCACTCTCAGGTACCAGCTCCTCCCTCCCTAACACACATCACATCCCACTCCCAGTTACCACCTCCACCCTCACTAACAAAAAGCCTGTCCACCTTTCGGATACGAGCTCGTCCCTCACTAACACACAGCCTGTCCCACTCTCAGATACCAGCTCCTCTCTCAATAACACACAGCCTGGCCCACTCTCAGATACCAGCTCCTCCCTCACTAACACACAGTCTGACCCTCTCTCAGATACCAGCTCCTCCCTCACTAACACACAACCTGTCCCTCTCTCAGATACCAGCTCCTCCCTCACTAACACACAGCCTGTCTCACTCTCAGATACTAGCTCCTCCATCACTAACACACAGCCTGTCCGACTCTCAGATACCAGCTCCTCCATCACTAACACACAGTCTGTCCCACTCTCAGATACCAGCTCTTCCCTCCCGAACACATTGCACGTCCCACTCTCAGATACCTGCTCCTCCATCACTAACGCACAATGTGTCCTAAACTCAGATACAAGCTCCTCCCTCACTAACACACAGCCTGTCCCACTCTCAGATACCTGCTCCTTCATGACTAACACACTGCCTGTCCCACTCACAGAAACAAGCTCCACCCTAACTAACACACAGCCTGTCCCACTCTCAGATACTAACTCCGTCCTCACTAACACACAGCCTGTCTCAATCTCAGATATGTGCTCCTCCATCACTAACAGACAGCCTGTCCCACTCTCAGATACCAACTCCTCGATCACTAACACACAATGTGTTCCACTCTCAGGTACCAGCTCCTCCCTCCTTAACACACATCACGTCCCACTCCCAGATACCACCTCCTCCCTCACTAACACACAGCCTGTCCCACTTTGGATAGCAGCTCCTCCCTCGCTAACACACACTGTCCCACTCTCAAATACCAGCTCCTCCCTCACTAACACACAGTCTGTCCCAGTCTCAGATACCAGCTCGTCCCTCACTAACACACAGCCTGTCCCACTCTCTGATACCAGCTCCTCCATCACTAACACACAGCCTGTCCCATTCACAGATACCAGCTCCTCCCTCACTAACACACATTCTGTCCCACTCTCAGATACCAGCTCCTCCCTCGCTAACACACAGACTGCCCCACTCTCAGATACCAGCTCCTCACTCACTAACACACAGCCTGTCCCACTATCAGATACCAGCTCCTCCCTCACTAATACACAATCTGTCCCACTCTCAGATACCAGTTGCTCCCTCCCTAACACACAGCAGCTCCAACTCTCAGATACCGGATCCTCCCTCACTAATGCACAGACTGTCTCACTCTCAGATACCAACTCCACCCTCACTAACACACATACTGTCCCGCTCTCAGATACTAGATCCTCCCTCACTAACACACAGCCTTTCCCAATCTCAGATACCTGCTCCTCCATTGCTAACACACATCCTGTCCCACTCTCAGATACCAGCGCCTCCCTCCCTAACACACAACACGTCCCACTCTCAGATAGCAACTCCTCCCTCACGAACACACGGCCTGTCCCACTCTCAGATACCAGCTCCTTCCTCACTAATACACAATCTGTCCCACTCTCAGATACCAGCTCCTCCCTCTCTAACACACAGCCTGTCCCTCTCTCAGATACCACCTCCTCTCTCACTAACACACAGCCTTTACCACTCTCAAATACCAGCTCATCCCTCACTAATAAACAGCCTGTCGCAAACTCTGATAAAAGCTCCTCTCTCACTTTCACACTGCCTGTCCCACTCTCAGATACCAGCTTCTCCCTCAGTAACACACAGCCTGTCCCACTCTCTGATACCAGCTCCTCCATCACTAACACACAGCCTGTCCCACTCTCAGATACCAGCTCCTCCTTCACTTACACACAGTCTGTCCCAATCTCAGATACCAGCTCCTCCCTCGCTAACACACAGACTGTCCCACTCTCTGATACCAGCTCCTCCATCACTAACACACAGCCTGTCCCACTCTCAGATACCAGCTCCTCCCTCACTAACACACAGTCTGTCCCAATCTCAGATACCAGCTCCTCCCTCGCTAACACACAGCCTGTCCCACACTCAGATACCAGCTCCTCCCTCACTAACACACAGCCTGTCCCACTCTCAGATACCATCTCCTCCCTCACTAACACACTGCCTGCCCCACTATCAGAGACCAGCTCCTCCCTCACTAACATACAGCCTGCCCCACTCTCAGATACCTGCCCCTCCATCACTAACAGACAGCCTGTCCCACTCTCAGATACCATCTCCTCCCTCACTAACACACAGCCTGTCCCACTCTCAGATTCCAGCTCCTCCCTCAATAACACACAGCCTGTGGCTCTTTCAGATACCAGCTAAACACTCACTAACGCACAGCATGTCCCACTCTCAGATACCAGCTCCTCCCTCACTAACACACAGGCTGTCACACTCTCAGATAACAGATCCTCCCTCACTAACACAGCCTGTCCCAATCTCAGATACCAGATCCTCGCTCACAAATACACAGTCTGTCCTACTGTCAGATACCAGCTCCTTCCTCACTATCACACAGCCTGTCCCACTCTCAGATAACAGATCCTCCCTCACTAACACAGCCTGTCCCAATCTCAGATACCAGATCCTCCTTCACTAACACACAGCCTGTCCCACTCTCAGATTCCAGCTCCTCCCTCAATAACACACAGCCTGTGGCTCTTTCAGATACCAGACACACCCTCACTAACGCACAGCATGTCCCACTCTCAGATACCACTCCTCCCTTACTAACACACAGCCTGTCCCACTCTCAGATACCAAATCCTCCCTTACTAACAGACAGTCTGTCCCACTCTCAGATACCAGCTCCTCCCTCACAAACACACAGACTGTGCCACTCTCAGACACCAGCTCCTCCCTCAGTAACACACAGACTGTCCCACTCTCAGATACAACCTCCTCCCTCACTTACATTTAGCATGTCCCAATCTCAGATACCAGCTCAAAACTCACTAAAGCACAACTTGGCCCATTCTCAGATACCTGCTCCTCCCTCAGTAACACACAGACTGTCCCACTCTCAGATATCAGCTCCTCCCAAACTAATAAAATGTCTGTACTACTCTCAGAAACCAGCTCCTTCCTTACTAACACACAGCCTGTCTCACTCTCAGATAACAGATCCTCCCTCACTAACACAGCCTGTCCCAATATGAGAAAGCAGAATATCCTTCAATAACACACAGCCTGTCCCACTCTCAGATACCAGCTCCTCTGTCACTAACACACAGCCTGTCCCAATCTCAGATACCAGCTACTCCATCACTTACACTCAGCCTGTCACATTCTCAGATACCAGCTCTTCACTCAGAAACACACAACCTGACCCACTCTAGATACCAGCTTCTCCCTCACTAACACACAGCCTGTCACATTCTCAGATACCAGCTCTTCACTCATTAACTGACATGCTGTCCCACCCTCAGATACAAGCTCCTCCCTCACTAACACACAGCCTGTCCCACTCTCAGATACCTGCTCTTTCATCACTAACACACTGCCTGTCCCACTCTCAGATACCAGCTCCTCCCTAACTAACACACAGCCTGTCCCACTCACAGATAGAAGCTCCTCCCTCACTAACATACAGCCTGTCCCACTCTCAGATACTAGCTCCGTCCTCAGTAACACACAGCCTGTCTCAATCTCAGAAACGTGCTTTCAATCACTAACAGACAGCCTGTCCCACTCTCAGATACCATCTCCTCCATCACTAACACACAGCCTGTCCCACTGTCAGATTCCAGCTCCTCTCTCACTAACACACAGCCTGATGCAGTCTCAGATACCAGCTCCTCTCTCACTTACACACAGCTGGTCCCAATCTCAGATACCAGCATATCCTTCAATAACGTACAGCCTGTCCCACTCTCAGATGCCAGCTCCTCCATCACTAACACAGCCTGTCCCATTCTCAGATACCAGCTCCTCCTTTACTATAACACAGCCATTGTCACTCTCAGATACCAGCTCCTCCCTCACTAACACACAGCCTGTCCCACTCTCAGATACCAGCTCCTCTCTCACTTACACACAGCTTGTCCCACTCTCAGATACCAGCTTCTCCCTCACTAACACACAGCCTGTCCCACTCTCAGAAACAGCTCCTCCCTCACTAACACACAGACTGTCCCACTCTCAATACCAGCTCCTCCATCACTAACACACAGCCTGTCCCATTCTCAGATACCAGCTCCTCCCTCACTAATACACAATCTGTCCCACTTTCAAATACCAGTTCCTCCCATCCTAACACACAGCACGTCCCAATCTCAGTTTCCAGCTCCTCCCTCACAAACACACAGCCTGTTCCACTCTCAGATACCAACTCCTCCATCACTAACACACAATCTGTCCAACTCTCAAATACCAGCTCCTCTCTCCCGAACAGACAGCACGTACCACTCTCAGACACCACCTCTTCCCTCACTAACACAAAGCCTGTCCCACTCTGAGATACCAACTCCTCCCTCACTAACACACAGCCTGTCCCGCACTCAGATACCAGCTTCTCCCTCACTAACACACAGCCTGTCCCTCCCTCAGATACTAGCTACGTCTTCACTAGCACACAGACTGTCCCACTCTCAGATACCAGCTCCTCCCTAACTAACACACAGCCTGTCCCAATCTCACATACCAGCTCCTCCTTCACCAACACACAGCCTGTCCCACTTTCAGATATCAGCTCCTCCCTCACTATCACACAGCCTGTCCCACTCTCAGATACCAGCTCTTCAATCACGAACACACAGCGTGGCCTACTCTCAGATACCAGCTGCTCCCTCACTAACACAGCCTGTCCCACTCTCAGATACCAGAATATCCTTCAATAACACACAGTCTGTCCCAATCTCACATTCCACCTGCTCCCTCACAAACACACAGCCTGTCCCAATCTCAGATACCAGCACTTCCCTCATTAACGCACAGTTGTCTCATTCTCAGATACCAGCTCCTCCCTCACAAACAGACAGCCTGTCCCTCTCTCAGATACCAGCTCCTCCCTCACTTACATTCAGCCTGTCCCAATCTCTGATACCAGCTCAACACTAACACACAGCCTGGCCCAGTCTCAGATACCAGCTCCTCCCTCAGTAACACACAGCCTGTCCCACTCTCTGATACCAGCTCCTCCCTCATTAACACGCAGCCTGTCCCACTTAAAGATACCAGCTCCTCCCTCGCTAACACACAGACAGTCCCACTCTCAGATACCAGCTCCTCCCTCACTAACACACAGCCTGTCCAACTTTCAGATACTAGCTCCTCCCTCACTAATAAAATGTCTGTACTACTCTCAGAAACCAGCTCCTTTCTTATTAACACACAGCCTGTCCCACTCTCAGATAACAGATCCTCCCTCACTAACACAGCCTGTCCCAATCTCAGATACCAGAATATCCTTCAATAACAAACAGCCTGTCCCACTCTCAGATACCAGCTGCTCTGTCACTAACAGACAGCTTGTCCCAATCTCAGATACCAGCTCCTCCCTCACTAACACACAGCCAGTCCCACTCTAGATACCAGCTTCTCCCTCAATAACAGCCTGTCACACTCTCAGATACCAGCTTCTCCCTCACTAACACACAGCCTGTCTCATTCTCAGATACCAGCTCCTCCATCACTGACATTCAGCCTGTCACATTCTCAGATACCAGCTCTTCACTCATTAACTGACATGCTGTCCCACTCTCAGATACAAGCTCCTCCCTCACTAACACACAGCCTGTCCCACTCTCAGATACCTGCTCTTTCATCACTAACACACTGCCTGTCCCACTCTCAGATACCAGCTCCTCCCTAACTAACACACAGCCTGTCCCACTCACAGATAGAAGCTCCTCCCTCACTAACACACAGACTGTCCCACTCTCAGATACCAGCTCCTCCCTCACTAACATACAGCCTGTCCCACTCTCAGATACTAGCTCCATCCTCACTAACACACAGCCTGTCTCAATCTCAGAAACGTGCTTTCAATCACTAATAGACAGCCTGTCCCACTCTCAGATACCATCTCCTCCATCACTAACACACAGCCTGTCCCACTGTCAGATACCAACTCCTCTCTCACTAACACACAGCCTGATGCAGTCTCAGATACCAGCAACTCCCTCGCTAACACACAGACTGTCCCACTCTCAGATACCAGCTCTTCCCTCACTAACACACAGCCTGTCCCACTCTCAGATACCAGCTCCTCCCTCACTAACACACAGACTGTCCCACTCTCAGATACCAGCTCCTCCCTCGCTAACACACAGACTGTCCCACTCTCAGATACCAGCTCCTCCCTCACTAACACACAGTCTGTCTTACTCTCAGATACCAGCTCCTCCCTCACTAATACACAATCTGTCCCACTCTCAGATCCCAGCTCCTCCCTCACTAACACACAGCCTGTCCCACTCTCAGATACCAGCTCCTCCCTCACTAACACACAGACTGTCCCACTCTCAGATACCAGCTCCTCCGTCACTAACATACAGCCTGTCCCACTCTCAGATACCTGCTCCTCCATCACTAACACACAGCCTGTCCCAACTCTCAGATACCAGCTCTTCCCTCACTAACACACAGCCTCTCCCACTCTCAGATACCTGCTCCTCCATCACTAACAGACAGCCTGTCCAACTCTCAGATACCAGCTCTTCCCTCCCGAACACATTGCACGTCCCACTCTCAGATACCTGCTCCTCCATCACTAACACACAATGTGTCCCAAACTCAGATACAAGCTCCTCCCTCACTAACACACAGCCTGTCCCACTCTCAGATACCTGCTCCTTCATCACTAACACACTGCCTGTCCCACTCTCAGATACCAGCTCCTCCCTCACTAACACACAGTCTGTCCCACTCTCAGATGCCAGCTATTCCCTCGCTAACGCACAGACTGTCCCACTCTCAGATACCAGCTCTTCCCTCACTAACACACAGTCTGTCCCAGTCTCAGATGCCAGCAACTCCCTCGCTAACACACAGACTGTCCCACTCTCAGATACCAGCTCTTCCCTCACTAACACGCAGCCTGTCCCACTCTCAGATACCAGCTCCTCCCTCGCTAACACACAGACTGTCCCACTCTCAGATACCAGCTCCTCCCTCGCTAACACACAGACTGTCCCACTCTCAGATACCAGCTCCTCCCTCACTAACACACAGCCTGTACCACTCTCAGATACCAGCTTCTCCCTCACTACCACACAGCCTGTCACACTCACAGATACCATCTCCTCTCTCACTTACACACAGCATTTCCCAATCTTAGATACCAGCTTCTCCCTTCAGTAACACAAAGCCTGTCCCACTCTCAGATACCAACTCCTCCCTTACTTAAACACAGCCTGTCCCACTCTCAGAAATCAGCTCCTCCCTCCCTAACACACAGTCTGTCCCACTCTCAATACCAACTCCTCCATCACTAACACACAGCCTGTCCCATTCTCAGATACCAGCTCCTCCCTCACTAATACACAATCTGTCCCACTTTCAAATACCAGTTCCTCCCTCCCTAACACACAGCACGTCCCAATCTCAGTTTCCAGCTCCTCCCTCACGAACACACAGCCTGTCCCACTCTCAGATACCTGCTCCTCCATCACTAACACACAATCTGTCCAACTCTCAAATACCAGCTCCTCTCTCCCAAACAGACCGCACGTACCACTCTCAGACACCACCTCTTCCCTCACTAACACAAAGCCTATCCCACTCTGAGATACCAACTCCTCCCTCACTAACACACAGCCTGTCCCGCACTCAGAAACCAGCTTCTCCCTCACTAACACACAGCCTGTCCCTCCCTCAGATACTAGCTCCGTCTTCACTAGCACACAGACTGTCCCACTCTCAGTTACCAGCTCCTCCATAACTAACACACAGTCTGTCCCAATCTCATATACCAGCTCCTCCCTCACCAACACACAGCCTGTCCCACTTTCAGATATCAGCTCCTCCCTCACTATCACACAGCCTGTCCCACTCTCAGATACCAGCTCTTCAATCACTAACACACAGCGTGGCCTACTCTCAGATACCAGCTGCTCCCTCACTAACACAGCCTGTCCCACTCTCAGATACCAGAATATCCTTCAATAACACACAGTCTGTCCCAATCTCACATACCACCTCCTCCCTCACAAACACACAGCCTGTCCCAATCTCAGATACCAGCTCATCCCTCATTAACGCACAGCCTGTCCCACTCTCAGATACCAGCTCCTCCCTCACAAACACACAGTCTGTCCCACTTTCAGATACCAGCTCCTCCCTCACTAATAAAATGTCTGTACAACTCTCAGAAACCAGCTCCTTTCTTATTAACACACAGCCTGTCCCACTCTCAGATAACAGATCCTCCCTCACGAACACAGCCTGTCCCAATCTCAGATGCCAGAATATCCTTCAATAACACGCAGCCTGTCCCACTCTCAGATACCAGCTGCTCTGTCACTTACACACAGCTTGTCCCAATCTCAGATACCAGCTCCTCCCTCACTAACACACAGCCAGTCCCACTCTAGATACCAGCTCCTCCCTCACTAACACACAGCCTCTCTCATTCTCAGATACCAGCTCCTCCATCCCTTACACTCAGCCTGTCACATTCTCAGATACCAACTCTTCACTCATTAACAGACATGCTGTCCCACTCTCAGATACCAGCTCCTCCCTCACTAACACACATGCTCTCCCACTCTCAGATACCAGCTCCTCCCTCAGTAACACACAACCTGTCCCACTCTCAGATAACAGCTCGTCCCTCACTAACACATAGACTGTCGCACTCTCAGTTACCAGATCCTCGCTCACAAATACACAGTCTGTCCTACTGTCAGATACCAGCTCCTTCCTCACTAACACACATACTGTCCCAATGTCAGATACCAGCTCCTCCCTCAAATACAAACAGCCTGTCCCTCTCTCAAATTCCAGCTCATCCCTCAATAACGCAGCCTGTCCCACTCTTCGATACCAGCTCATCCCTCACGTGCACACAGCCTGTCCCACTCACAGATACCAGCTCCTCCCTCACTAACACACAGCTTGTCCCACTCTCAGATACCATCTCCTCCCTCACTAACACACAGCCTGTCACACTCTCAGATACCAGATCCTCCCTCACTAACACATAGCATGTCCCACTCTCAGATACCAGCTCCTCCCTCACTAACACACAGCTTGTCCGACTCTGAGATACCAGCTCCTCCCTCACTAACGCACAGCCAGTCCCACTCTCAGATTCCAGCTCCTCCCTCACTAACACACAGCCAGTCCCAGTCTCAGATACTTCTCCTCCCTAACTAACAGAAATATTGTAGCACTCTCAGATACCAGCTCCTCCCACACTAACATACAACCTGTCCAACTCTCAGCTACCAGTCCCTCCCTCACTGACACACAGCCTGTCCCACTCTCAGATACAAGCTGCTCCCTCAGTAACACACAGCCTGTCCCACTCTCAGAAAGCAACTCCTCCCTCATTAACACTCAGCATGTCCAACTCTCAGAATCCGGCTCCTCCTTCACAAACACACAGACTTTCCCCCTCTCACATACTAGCTCCTCCATCACTAACACACATCCTGTCCCAGTCGCATACCAGCTCCTCCCTTCCTAACACAGCCTGTCCCACACTCAGTTACCAGCTCCTCTCTCCCTAACACACAGCCTGTCCCACTCTCAGATACCACCTCCTCCCTGACTAAATCACAGCCTGTCCCACTGTCAGATACCAGCTCCTCCCTCACGAACACACAGCCTGTCCCACTCTCAGATCCCAACTCCTCCCTCAAAAACACTAAGCCTGTCCCACACTGAGATACCAGCTCCTCCCTAACTAACACACAGCCTGTCCCACTCTCAGATACCTGCTCCTCCCTCACTAACACACAGCCTGTCCCACACTCAGATCCCAGTCCCTCCCTCACTAACACACAGCCTGTCCCACTCTCAGATACCAGCTCATCCCTCACTAACACGTTGATTGACCCACTCTCAGATACCAGCTCATCTCTCACTAACCCACAGCCTGTCCCACTATCAGATACCAGCACCTCCCTCACTAACAAACAACCTGTCCCGCTCTCAGATACCAGCTCCTCCCTCACTAACAAACAGACTGTCCCACTCTCAGATACCAGCTCCTCCCTCACTAATACACAGCCTGTCCTGCTCTCAGATACCAGCTCCTCCCTCACTAATACACAGCCTGTCCCACTCTCAGATACCAGCTCCTCCCTCACGAACAAACAGCCTGTCCCACTCTCAGATACCAGCTCCTCCCTCACTAACACACAGCCTGTCCCACTCTCAGATAACATCTCCTCCCTCTCTTACACACAGCCTGTCCCAATGTCAGATACAAGCCCCTCACTCACTTGTACACACCCTGTCAACATTTCAGATACGAACTCAAACCTCATTAACACACAGCCTGTCACAAACTGAGATACCAGCTCCTCCCTAACACTCAGCCTATCCCACTTTGATACCCGATCCTCCCTCAATAACACACATCCTGTCCCACTCTCAGGTACCAGCTCCTCCCTCACTAACACAACCTGTCTCAGTCTCAGATACCAGCGCCTCCCTCACTAACACTCAGCCTGTCCAACTCTCAGAGACCAGCTCCTCCATCACTAAGACACAGCCTGTCCCACTTTCAGATACCAGCTCCTGCCTCACTAACACACAGCCTCACCCACTCTCAGATACCAGCTCCTCCCTCACTAACACACAGACTGTCCCACTCTCAGATACCAGCTCCTCCATCACAAACACACAGCCTGTCCCAATCTCAGATACCAGCTCCTCCCTCACTAACACTCAGACTGTCCCACTCTCAGATACCAGCTCCTCCCTCACTAACACAGTCTGTCCCACACTCAGATACCAGCTTCTCCCTCACTAACACACAGCCTGTCCCACTCTCAGATAACAGCTCCTCCCTCACTTACATACAGCCTGTCCCAATGTCAGATACAAGCCTCTCACTCACTTGAACATACCCTGTCAACATTTCAGATACCAACTCAAACCTCACTAACACACAACCTGTCCCACTCTCAGATACCAGCCCCTCACTCACTTAAACACAACCTGTCCCACTCTCAGATTCCTGATCCTCCCTCACTAACACTGCCTGTCCCACTCTCAGATACCAGCTCCTCCCTCACTAACACACATACTGTCACAATGTCAGATACCAGCTCCTCCCTCAAATACAAACAGCCTGTCCCTATCTCAAATTCCAGCTCCTCCCTCAATAACGCAGCCTGTCCCACTCTTAGATACCAGCTCATCCCTCACTTACACACAGCCTGTCCCACTCACAGATACCAGCTCCTCCCTCACTAACAGACAGCTTGTCCCACGCTCAGATACCATCTCCCCCCTCACTAACACACAGCTTGTCCCACGCTCAGATACCATCTCCTCCCTCACTAACACACAGCCTGTCCAACTCACAAAAACCACCTCCTTCCTCATTAACACACAGCCTGTCCCACTCTCAGATTCCAGCTCCTCCCTCACTAACATACAGCCTGTCTCATTCTCAGATACAAGCTGCTCCCTCAGTAACACACAGCCTGTCCCACTCTCAGAAAGCAACTCCTCCCTCATTAACACTCAGCATGTCCCACTCTCAGAATCCGGCTCCTCCATCACTAACACACATCCTGTCCCACTCGCATACCAGCTCCTCCATCACTAACACAGCCTGTCCCACTCTCAGATACCAGCTCCTCCTTCACTAACACACAGCGTGTCTCACACTCAGATACCAGCTCCTCCCTCACTAGCACACAGCCTGTCCCACTCTCAGAAACCAGCTCCAACCTCACTAACACAAGCCTGTCCCACTCTCAGATACCAGCTCCTCCCTCACTAAATCACAGCCTGTCCCACACTCAGATACCAGCTCCTCCCTCACTAACACACAGCCTGTCCCACTCTCAGATACCAACTCCTCCCTCACTAAATCACAGCCTGTCCCACACTCAGATACCAGCTCCTCCCTCACTAACACACAGTCTGTCCCACTCTCAGATACCAGCTTCTCCCTAACTAACACACAGCCTGTCCCACTCTCAGATACCAACTCCTCCCTCAATAACACACAGCCTGTCCCAGTCTCAGCTACCAGCTCCTCCCTCACATACACACAGCCTGTCCCACTCTCAGATACCAACTCCTCCCTCACGAAATCACAGCCTGTCCCACTCTCAGATACCAGCTCCTCCCTCACTAACACACAGCCTGTCCCACTCTCAGATACCAACTCCTCCCTCAATAACACACAGCCTGTCCCTCTCTCAGATTCCAGCTCCTCACTCACTAACACACAGCCTGTCCCACTCACTGATACCAGCTCCTCCCTCACTAACACTCAGCCTGTCCCACTCTTAGATACCAGCTCATCGCTCACATACACACAGCCTGTCCCACTCACAGATACAAGCACCTCCCTCACTAACATACAGCTTGTCCCACTCTCAGATACCATCTCCTCCCTCACTAAAACACAGCCTGTCCAACTCTCAGAAACGACCTCCTTCCTCACTAACACACAGCCTGTCCCACTCTCAGATTCCAGCTCCTCCCTCACTAACACACAGCCTGTCTCATTCTCATATACCAGCTCCTCCCTAACTCACACACAGCCTGTCCCTCTCTCAGATACCAGCTCCTTCCTCACTAACACACAGCATGTCCCACTCTCAGAAACCAGCTCATCCCTCACTAACACACAGCCAGTCCCAGTCTCAGATACTTCTCCTCCCTAACTAACAGAAATATTGTAGCACTCTCAGATACCAGCTCCTCCCACACTAACATACAACCTGTCCAACTCGCAGCTACCAGTCCCTCCCTCACTGACACACAGCCTGTCCCACTCTCAGATACAAGCTGCTCCCTCAGTAACACACAGCCTGTCCCACTCTCAGAAAGCAACTCCTCCCTCATTAACACTCAGCATGTCCAACTCTCAGAATCCGGCTCCTCCTTCACAAACACACAGACTTTCCCCCTCTCACATACTAGCTCCTCCATCACTAACACACATCCTGTCCCAGTCGCATACCAGCTCCTCCCTTCCTAACACAGCCTGTCCCACACTCAGTTACCAGCTCCTCTCTCCCTAACACACAGCCTGTCCCACTCTCAGATACCACCTCCTCCCTGACTAAATCACAGCCTGTCCCACTGTCAGATACCAGCTCCTCCCTCACGAACACACAGCCTGTCCCACTCTCAGATCCCAACTCCTCCCTCAAAAACACTAAGCCTGTCCCACACTGAGATACCAGCTCCTCCATCACTAAGACACAGCCTGTCCCACTTTCAGATACCAGCTCCTGCCTCACTAACACACAGCCTCACCCACTCTCAGATACCAGCTCCTCCCTCACTAACACACAGACTGTCCCACTCTCAGATACCAGCTCCTCCATCACAAACACACAGCCTGTCCCAATCTCAGATACCAGCTCCTCCCTCACTAACACTCAGACTGTCCCACTCTCAGATACCAGCTCCTCCCTCACTAACACAGTCTGTCCCACACTCAGATACCAGCTTCTCCCTCACTAACACACAGCCTGTCCCACTCTCAGATAACAGCTCCTCCCTCACTTACATACAGCCTGTCCCAATGTCAGATACAAGCCTCTCACTCACTTGAACATACCCTGTCAACATTTCAGATACCAACTCAAACCTCACTAACACACAACCTGTCCCACTCTCAGATACCAGCCCCTCACTCACTTAAACACAACCTGTCCCACTCTCAGATTCCTGATCCTCCCTCACTAACACTGCCTGTCCCACTCTCAGATACCAGCTCCTCCCTCACTAACACACATACTGTCACAATGTCAGATACCAGCTCCTCCCTCAAATACAAACAGCCTGTCCTTATCTCAAATTCCAGCTCCTCCCTCAATAACGCAGCCTGTCCCACTCTTAGATACCAGCTCATCCCTCACTTACACACAGCCTGTCCCACTCACAGATACCAGCTCCTCCCTCACTAACAGACAGCTTGTCCCACGCTCAGATACCATCTCCCCCCTCACTAACACACAGCTTGTCCCACGCTCAGATACCATCTCCTCCCTCACTAACACACAGCCTGTCCCACTCTCAGATTCCAGCTCCTCCCTCACTAACATACAGCCTGTCTCATTCTCAGATACAAGCTGCTCCCTCAGTAACACACAGCCTGTCCCACTCTCAGAAAGCAACTCCTCCCTCATTAACACTCAGCATGTCCCACTCAGAATCCGGCTCCTCCTTCACAAACAAACAGTCTGTCCCCCTCTCACATACTAGCTCCTCCATCACTAACACACATCCTGTCCCACTCGCATACCAGCTCCTCCATCACTAACACAGCCTGTCCCACTCTCAGAAACCAGCTCCAACCTCACTAACACAAGCCTGTCCCACTCTCAGATACCAGCTCCTCCCTCACTAAATCACAGCCTGTCCCACACTCAGATACCAGCTCCTCCCTCACTAACACACAGCCTGTCCCAATCTCAGATACCAACTCCTCCCTCACGAAATCACAGCCTGTCCCACTCTCAGATACCAGCTCCTCCCTAACTAACACACAGCCTGTCCCACTCTCAGATACCAACTCCTCCCTCACTAACACACAAGCTGTCCCAGTCTCAGCTACCAGCTCCTCCCTCACATACACACAGCCTGTCCCACTCTCAGATACCAACTCCTCCCTCACGAAATCACAGCCTGTCCCACTCTCAGATACCACCTCCTCCCTCACTAACACACAGCCTGTCCCACTCTCAGATACCAACTCCTCCCTCAATAACACACAGCCTGTCCCTCTCTCAGATTCCAGCTCCTCACTCACTAATACACAGCTGTCCCACTCACTGATACCAGCTCCTCCCTCACTAACACTCAGCCTGTCCCACTCTTAGATACCAGCTCATCGCTCACATACACACAGCCTGTCCCACTCACAGATACAAGCACCTCCCTTACTAACATACAGCTTGTCCCACTCTCAGATACCATCTCCTCCCTCACTAAAGCACAGCCTGTCCAACTCTCAGAAACGACCTCCTTCCTCACTAACACACAGCCTGTCCCACTCTCAGATTCCAGCTCCTCCCTCACTAACACACAGCCTGTCTCATTCTCATATACCAGCTCCTCCCTAACTCACACACAGCCTGTCCCTCTCTCAGAAACCAGCTCATCCCTCACTAACACACAGCCAGTCTCAGTCTCAGATACTTCTCCTCCCTAACTAACACAAATATTGTAGCACTCTCAGATACCAGCTCCTCCCACACTAACATACAACCTGTCCAACTCTCAGCTGCCAGTCCCTCCCTCACTGACACACAGCCTGTCCCACTCTCAGATACAAACTGCTCCCTCAGTAACACCCAGCCTGTCCCACTCTCAGAAAGCAACTCCTCCCTCATTAACACTCAGCATGTCCCACTCTCAGAATCCGGCTCCTCCTTCACAAACACACAGACTTTCCCCCTCTCACATACTAGCTCCTCCATCACTAACACACATCCTGTCCCAGTCGCATACCAGCTCCTCCCTTCCTAACACAGCCTGTCCCACACTCAGATACCAGCTCCTCTCTCCCTAACACACAGCCTGTCCCACTCTCAGATACCAGCTCCTCCCTCACTAACACTGCCTGTCCCACTCTCAGATACCAGCTCCTCCCTCACTAACACACATACTGTCACAATGTCAGATACCAGCTCCTCCCTCAAATACAAACAGCCTGTCCCTATCTCAAATTCCAGCTCCTCCCTCAATAACGCAGCCTGTCCCACTCTTAGATACCAGCTCATCCCTCACTTACACACAGCCTGTCCCACTCACAGATACCAGCTCCTCCCTCACTAACAGACAGCTTGTCCCACGCTCAGATACCATCTCCCCCCTCACTAACACACAGCTTGTCCCACGCTCAGATACCATCTCCTCCCTCACTAACACACAGCCTGTCCAACTCACAAAAACCACCTCCTTCCTCATTAACACACAGCCTGTCCCACTCTCAGATTCCAGCTCCTCCCTCACTAACATACAGCCTGTCTCATTCTCAGATACAAGCTGCTCCCTCAGTAACACACAGCCTGTCCCACTCTCAGAAAGCAACTCCTCCCTCATTAACACTCAGCATGTCCCACTCTCAGAATCCGGCTCCTCCATCACTAACACACATCCTGTCCCACTCGCATACCAGCTCCTCCCTTCCTAACACAGCTTGTCCCACTCTCAGATACCAGCTCCTCCATCACTAACACAGCCTGTCCCACTCTCAGATACCAGCTCCTCCTTCACTAACACACAGCGTGTCTCACACTCAGATACCAGCTCCTCCCTCACTAGCACACAGCCTGTCCCACTCTCAGAAACCAGCTCCAACCTCACTAACACAAGCCTGTCCCACTCTCAGATACCAGCTCCTCCCTCACTAAATCACAGCCTGTCCCACACTCAGATACCAGCTCCTCCCTCACGAACACACAGCCTGTCCCACTCTCAGATCCCAACTCCTCCCTCAAAAACACTAAGCCTGTCCCACACTGAGATACCAGCTCCTCCCTAACTAACACACAGCCTGTCCCACTCTCAGATACCAGCTCCTCCCTCACTAACACGTTGATTGACCCACTCTCAGATACCAGCTCATCTCTCACTAACCCACAGCCTGTCCCACTATCAGATACCAGCACCTCCCTCACTAACAAACAACCTGTCCCGCTCTCAGATACCAGCTCCTCCCTCACTAACAAACAGACTGTCCCACTCTCAGATACCAGCTCCTCCCTCACTAATACCCAGCCTGTCCTGCTCTCAGATACCAGCTCCTCCCTCACTAATACACAGCCTGTCCCACTCTCAGATACCAGCTCCTCCCTCACGAACAAACAGCCTGTCCCACTCTCAGATACCAGCTCCTCCCTCACTAACACACAGCCTGTCCCACTCTCAGATAACATCTCCTCCCTCTCTTACACACAGCCTGTCCCAATGTCAGATACAAGCCCCTCACTCACTTGTACACACCCTGTCAACATTTCAGATACGAACTCAAACCTCATTAACACACAGCCTGTCACAAACTGAGATACCAGCTCCTCCCTAACACTCAGCCTATCCCAATTTGATACCCGATCCTCCCTCAATAACACACATCCTGTCCCACTCTCAGGTACCAGCTCCTCCCTCACTAACACAACCTGTCTCAGTCTCAGATACCAGCGCCTCCCTCACTAACACTCAGCCTGTCCAACTCTCAGAGACCAGCTCCTCCATCACTAAGACACAGCCTGTCCCACTTTCAGATACCAGCTCCTGCCTCACTAACACACAGCCTCACCCACTCTCAGATACCAGCTCCTCCCTCACTAACACACAGACTGTCCCACTCTCAGATACCAGCTCCTCCATCACAAACACACAGCCTGTCCCAATCTCAGATACCAGCTCCTCCCTCACTAACACTCAGACTGTCCCACTCTCAGATACCAGCTCCTCCCTCACTAACACAGTCTGTCCCACACTCAGATACCAGCTTCTCCCTCACTAACACACAGCCTGTCCCACTCTCAGATAACAGCTCCTCCCTCACTTACATACAGCCTGTCCCAATGTCAGATACAAGCCTCTCACTCACTTGAACATACCCTGTCAACATTTCAGATACCAACTCAAACCTCACTAACACACAACCTGTCCCACTCTCAGATACCAGCCCCTCACTCACTTAAACACAACCTGTCCCACTCTCAGATTCCTGATCCTCCCTCACTAACACTGCCTGTCCCACTCTCAGATACCAGCTCCTCCCTCACTAACACACAGCCTGTCCCACTCTCAGATACCAGCTCCTCCCTCACTAACACACATACTGTCACAATGTCAGATACCAGCTCCTCCCTCAAATACAAACAGCCTGTCCCTATCTCAAATTCCAGCTCCTCCCTCAATAACGCAGCCTGTCCCACTCTTAGATACCAGCTCATCCCTCACTTACACACAGCCTGTCCCACTCACAGATACCAGCTCCTCCCTCACTAACAGACAGCTTGTCCCACGCTCAGATACCATCTCCCCCCTCACTAACACACAGCTTGTCCCACGCTCAGATACCATCTCCTCCCTCACTAACACACAGCCTGTCCAACTCACAAAAACCACCTCCTTCCTCATTAACACACAGCCTGTCCCACTCTCAGATTCCAGCTCCTCCCTCACTAACATACAGCCTGTCTCATTCTCAGATACAAGCTGCTCCCTCAGTAACACACAGCCTGTCCCACTCTCAGAAAGCAACTCCTCCCTCATTAACACTCAGCATGTCCCACTCAGAATCCGGCTCCTCCTTCACAAACAAACAGTCTGTCCCCCTCTCACATACTAGCTCCTCCATCACTAACACACATCCTGTCCCACTCGCATACCAGCTCCTCCATCACTAACACAGCCTGTCCCACTCTCAGAAACCAGCTCCAACCTCACTAACACAAGCCTGTCCCACTCTCAGATACCAGCTCCTCCCTCACTAAATCACAGCCTGTCCCACACTCAGATACCAGCTCCTCCCTCACTAACACACAGCCTGTCCCAATCTCAGATACCAACTCCTCCCTCACGAAATCACAGCCTGTCCCACTCTCAGATACCAGCTCCTCCCTAACTAACACACAGCCTGTCCCACTCTCAGATACCAACTCCTCCCTCACTAACACACAAGCTGTCCCAGTCTCAGCTACCAGCTCCTCCCTCACATACACACAGCCTGTCCCACTCTCAGATACCAACTCCTCCCTCACGAAATCACAGCCTGTCCCACTCTCAGATACCACCTCCTCCCTCACTAACACACAGCCTGTCCCACTCTCAGATACCAACTCCTCCCTCAATAACACACAGCCTGTCCCTCTCTCAGATTCCAGCTCCTCACTCACTAATACACAGCTGTCCCACTCACTGATACCAGCTCCTCCCTCACTAACACTCAGCCTGTCCCACTCTTAGATACCAGCTCATCGCTCACATACACACAGCCTGTCCCACTCACAGATACAAGCACCTCCCTTACTAACATACAGCTTGTCCCACTCTCAGATACCATCTCCTCCCTCACTAAAGCACAGCCTGTCCAACTCTCAGAAACGACCTCCTTCCTCACTAACACACAGCCTGTCCCACTCTCAGATTCCAGCTCCTCCCTCACTAACACACAGCCTGTCTCATTCTCATATACCAGCTCCTCCCTAACTCACACACAGCCTGTCCCTCTCTCAGAAACCAGCTCATCCCTCACTAACACACAGCCAGTCTCAGTCTCAGATACTTCTCCTCCCTAACTAACACAAATATTGTAGCACTCTCAGATACCAGCTCCTCCCACACTAACATACAACCTGTCCAACTCTCAGCTGCCAGTCCCTCCCTCACTGACACACAGCCTGTCCCACTCTCAGATACAAACTGCTCCCTCAGTAACACCCAGCCTGTCCCACTCTCAGAAAGCAACTCCTCCCTCATTAACACTCAGCATGTCCCACTCTCAGAATCCGGCTCCTCCTTCACAAACACACAGACTTTCCCCCTCTCACATACTAGCTCCTCCATCACTAACACACATCCTGTCCCAGTCGCATACCAGCTCCTCCCTTCCTAACACAGCCTGTCCCACACTCAGATACCAGCTCCTCTCTCCCTAACACACAGCCTGTCCCACTCTCAGATACCACCTCCTCCCTCACTAAATCACAGCCTGTCCCACTGTCAGATACCAGCTCCTCCCTCACGAACACACAGCCTGTCCCACTCTCAGATCCCAACTCCTCCCTCAAAAACACTAAGCCTGTCCCACACTGAGATACCAGCTCCTCCCTAACTAACACACAGCCTGTCCCACTCTCAGATACCAGCTCATCCCTCACTAACACGTTGATTGACGCACTCTCAGATACCAGCTCATCTCTCACTAACCCACAGCCTGTCCCACTATCAGATACCAGCACCTCCCTCACTAACAAACAGCCTGTCCCGCTCTCAGATACCAGCTCCTCCCTCACTAACACACAGACTGTCCCACTCTCAGATACCAGCTCCTCCCTCACTAATACACAGCCTGTCCTGCTCTCAGATACCAGCTCCTCCCTCACTAATACACAGCCTGTCCCACTCTCAGATACCAGCTCCTCCCTCACGAACACACAGCCTGTCCCACTCTCAGATACCAGCTCCTCCCTCACTAACACACAGCCTGTCCCACTCTCAGATAACATCTCCTCCCTCTCTTACACACAGCCTGTCCCAATGTCAGATACAAGCCCCTCACTCACTTGTACAAACCCTGTCAACATTTCAGATACGAACTCAAACCTCATTAACACACAGCCTGTCACAAACTGAGATACCAGCTCCTCCCTAACACTCAGCCTATCCCACTTTGATACCCGATCCTCCCTCAATAACACACATCCTGTCCCACTCTCAGGTACCAGCTCCTCCCTCACTAACACAACCTGTCTCAGTCTCAGATACCAGCGCCTCCCTCACTAACACTCAGCCTGTCCAACTCTCAGAGACCAGCTCCTCCATTACTAAGACACAGCCTGTCCCACTTTCAGATACCAGCTCCTGCCTCACTAACACACAGCCTCACCCACTCTCAGATACCAGCTCCTCCCTCACTAACACACAGACTGTCCCACTCTCAGATACCAGCTCCTCTATCACAAACACACAGCCTGTCCCAATCTCAGATACCAGCTCCTCCCTGACTAACACACAGCCTGTCCCACTCTCAGATATCAGCTCCTCGCTCACTAACACACAGCCGGTCCCACTCTCAGAAAACCAGCTCATCCCTCACTAACACAGAGCCAGTCCCAGTCTCAGATACTTCTCCTCCCTAACTAACACAAATATTGTAGCACTCTCAGATACCAGATCCTCCCACACTAACACACAACCTGTCCCACTCTCAGATAACAGCTCCTCCCTCACTACCACACAGCCTGACCGAATCTAAGATACCATCTGCTCCTTCACTAACACACAGCCTCTCCCACTCTCAGATACCACCTCCTCCCTCAATAAATCGCAGACTGTCCCACTCTCAGATACCACCACCTCCCTCTCTAACACACAGCCTGTCCCACTCTCAGAATCCGGCTGCTCCCTCACAAACATACAGCCTGTCACACTCTCAGATACCAGCTCCCCCCCTCACTAACACACAGCCTGTCCCACTCGCATACCAGCTCCTCCCTTACTGAGACAGCGTGTCCCACTCTCAGATACCAGCTCCTCCCTCACTAACACACACCCTGTCCCACTCTCAGATACCAGCTCCTACCTCACTAACACACAGCCTGTCCCACACTCAGATACCAGTTCATACCTCACTAACTCACAGCCTGTCCCACTCTCAGATACCAGCTCCTCTCTCACTAAAACACAGCCTTTACCACTCTCAAAAAGCAGCTCCTCCCTCACTAATACACAGCCTGTCGCAATCTCTAATAAAAGCTCCTCTCTCACTTTCACACTGCCTGTCCCACACTCCGATACCAGCTTCTCCCTCAGTAACACACAGCCTGTCCCACTCTCTGATACCAGCTCCTCCATCACTAACACACAGCCTGTCCCACTCTCAGATACCAGCACCTCCCTCATTAACAAACAGCCTGTCCTGCTCTCAGATACCAGCTCCTCCCTCACTAACACACAGACTGTCCCACTCTCAGATACCAGCTCCTCCCTCACTAATTTCAGCCTGTCCCACTCTCAGATACCAGCTCCTCCCCCACTAACACACAGCCTGTCCCACTCTCAGATAACAGCTCCTCCCACACTTACACACAGCCTGTCCCAATGTCAGATATAAGCCCCTCACTCACTTGAACACACCCTGTCAACATTTCAGATACGAACTCAAACCTCATTAACACACAGCCTGTCACAAACTGAGATACCAGCTCCTCCCTAACACTCAGCCTATCCCACCCTGATACCCGATCCTCCCTCAATAACACACATTCTGTCCCACTCTCAGGTACCAGCACCTCCCTCACTAACACAATCTGTCTCAGTCTCAGATACCAGCTCCTCCCTCAGTAACACACAGCCTGTCCCACTCTCAGAAAGCAACTCCTCCCTCATTAACACTCAGCATGTCCCACTCTCAGAATCCGGCTCCTCCTTCACAAACACACAGTCTGTCCCCCTCTCACATACAAGCTCCTCCATCACTAACACACATCCTGTCCCACTCGCATACCAGCTCCTCCATCACTAACACAGCCTGTCCCACTCTCAGAAACCAGCTCCAACCTCACTAACACAAGCCTGTCCCACTCTCAGATACCAGCTCCTCCCTCACTAAATCACAGCCCGTCCCACACTCAGATACTAGCTCCTCCCTCACTAACAAAACCTGTCTCAGTCTCAGATACCAGCTCCTCCCTCACTAACACTCAGCCTGTTCCACTTTCAGATTTCAGCTCCTTCCTCACTAATACACAACCTGTCCCACTCTCAGATTCCTGATCCTCCCTCAGAAACACAGCCTGTCCCACTCTCAGATACGAACTCGTCCCTCACTAACACACAGCCTGTCCCACACTCAGATATCAGCACCTCCCTCACTATCACACATACAGTCCCACTCTCAGATACCAGCACCTCCCTCACTAACACACAGCCTGTCCCACTCTTAGATACCAGCTCCTCCCTCACTTAACACACAGACTGTCCCACACTCAGATTCCAGCACCTACCACACTAACACACAGCCTGTCCCACTCTCAGATTCCAGCTCCTACCTCACTAACACTAGCCTGTCCCACTCTCAGTTACCAGCTCCTCCCTCACTAACACGCAGCCTGTCCCACTCTCAGATACCAGCTCCTCCCTCACTAACATCCTGTCTGTGCCACTGTCAGATACCAGCTCCTCTTTCAGTAACACACAGCCTGTCCCACTCTCAGATTCCAGCTCCTCCCTCACAAACACACAGCCTGTCCCACTCTCAGATACCAGCTCCTCCCTCACTAACATCCTGTCTGTGCCACTGTCAGATACCAGCTCCTCTTTCAGTAACACACAGCCTGTCCCACTCTCAGATACCAGCTCCTCCATCACTAACACACAGCCTGTCCCACTCTTAGATACCAGCTCCTCCCTCACTAACACACAGCCTGTCCCACTCTCAGATACCACCTCCTCCCTCACTAACACACAGCCAGTCCCACTCTCAGATACCAGCTCCTCCCTCAATAACACACAGCCTTTCCGAGTCTCAGATACATGCTCCTCCCTCACTAACACAGCCATCTCACTCTTAGATACAAGCTCATCCCTCACTAACACACAGCCTGTCCCACTCACAAATGCCAGCTCCTCCCTCACTAACACACTGCCTGTCCCACTCTCAGATACCTGTTCCTCCTGCACTAACACACAGCCTGTCTCACTTCAGGTACCAGCACCTCCCTCACTAACACACAGCCTGTCTCAGTCTCTGATACCAGCTCCTCCCTCACTGACACACAGCATGTCCGACTCTCAGATACCAGCACCTCCTTCACTAACACACAGCCTGTCCCTCTCTCAGGTCCCATCTACTTCCTCACTAACACACAATCTGTCCCACTCTCAGATACCAGCTCCTCCCTCAGTAACACACAGCCTGTCCGACTCTCAGAAACCAGCTCTTCCTTCTGTAACACACAGCCTGTCCCACTCTCAGATAGCAGCTCCTCCCTCACTAACACAGTCTGTCCCACGCTCAGGTACCAGTTCCTCCCTCACTAACACACAGCCTGTTCCACTTTCTGATACCAGCTGCTCCCTCACTAACACACAGCATGTCCCACTCAGAGATACCAGCTTCACCCTCACTAACACAGCCATCTCACTCTTAGATACAAGCTCAACCCTCAGGAACACACAGCCAGTCCCACTCACAAATACCAGCTCGTCCCTCACTAACACACAGCTTGTTCCACTCTCAGATACCAGCTCCTCCCTCACTAACATCCTGTCTGTGCCACTGTCAGATACCAGCTCCTCTTTCAGTAACACACAGCCTGTCCCACTCTCAGATACCAGCTCCTCCCTCACTAACACACAGCCTGTACCACTCTCAGATACCACCTCCTCCCTCACTAACACACAGCCTTTCCCACTCTCAGATACCAGCTCCTCCGTCACTAACACATAGCTTGTCCCACTCTCAGATACCAGTCCCTCCCTCAATAACACACAGCCTGTCCCACTCTCAGATACCAGCTCCTCCCTCACTAACACAGTCTGTCCCACGCTCAGGTACCAGTTCCTCCCTCACTAACGCAGCCTGTCCCACTCTCAGATAGCAGCTCCTCCTTCACTAACACAGCCATCCCACTCTTAGATACAAGCTCAACCCTCAGGAACACACAGCCAGTCCCACTCACAAATACCAGCTCGTTCCTCACTAACACACAGCTTGTTCCACTCTCAGATACGAGCTCCTCCCTCACTAACACACTGCCTGTCCCACTCTCAGATACCAGTTCCTCCCTCACTAACAAACAGCCTGTCTCACTTCATGTACCAGCTCCTCCCTCACTAACACACAGCCTGTCTCAGTCTCAGATACTAGCTCCTCCCTACTAATGCACAGCCTGTCCCACTCTCAGATAACAGCTCCTTCCTCACTAACACACAGCCTGTCCCTCTCTCAGATACCAGCTCCTTCCTCACTAACACACAGCCTGTCCCACTCTCAGATACGATCTCCTCCCTCACTAACTGACAGCCTGTCCCACTATCAGAAACCAGTTCCTCCCTCACTAACACACAGCCTGTTCCACTTTCAGATACCAGCTGCTCCCTCACTAACACACAGCATGTCCCACTCAGAGATAGCAGCTTCACCCTCACTAACACACAGTTTGTCCCACTCTCAGATACCAGCTCCTCCCTCACTAACACACAGCCTGTTCCACTTTCAGATACCAGCTGCTCCCTCACTAACACACAGCATGTCCCACTCAGAGATACCAGCTTCACCCTCACTAACACACAGCCTGTCCCACTCTCAGATACCAGCTCCTCCATCACTAACAAACAGCCTGTCCCACTCTCAGATACCATCTCCTCCCTCACTAACACACAGCCTGTCCCAATCTCAGATACCAGCTCCTCCCTCACTATTACACAGCCTGTCCCACTCTCAGTTACGAGCTCCTCCCTCATTAACACACAGCCTGTCCCACTCTCAGATACCAGCTCCTTCCTCACTAACACACAGCCTGTCTCACTCTCAGATACCAGCTCCTCCCTCACCAACACACAGCCTGTCTCACTCTCAGATACCAGCTCCTCTATGACTAAGACACAGCCGGTCCCACTCTCAGATCCCTGCTCCTCCCTCACTAACACAGAGCCTGTCCCACTCAGAGATACCAGCGTCACCCTCACGAACACTCAGCTTGTCCCTCTCTCAGATCCCTGCTCCTCCCTCACTAACAGACAGCCTGACCCAATCTCAGATACCAGCTCCTCCCTCACTTACACACAGCCTGTCACTCCCTCAGATACCAGCTTCCACCTCACATACACACAGCGTGTCCCACTTTCAGATACCAGTTCCTCTCTCACTAACACACAGAATGTCCCACTCTCAGATACCAGCTCCTCCCTCAGTAGCACACAGCCTGTCCCTCTCTCAGATACCAGCTGCCACCTCAATAACGCACAGCCTGTCCCAGACTCAGATACGAACTCCTCCCTCACTTACACACAGCCTGTCCCACTCTCAGATACCAGCTCCTCCCTCTTTAACACACATCCTGTCCTACTGTGAAATACCAACTCCTCCCTAACTAATACTCAGCCTGTCCCACTCTCAGATACCAGCTCCTCCCTCACTAACACAAAGCCTGTCCCTCTCTCAGATACCAGCTCCTCCCTCACTAACACACAGCATGTCGCACTCGCAGATTCCAGCTCCTCCCTCACTAACACACAGCCTGTCCCTCTCTCAGATACCAGCTCCTCCCTCACTAACAAACAGCCTGTCCCACTCTCAGATACCAGCTCCTCCCTCACTAACACACAGCCTGTCCCACTCTCAGATACCAGCTTCTCCCTCACTAACACACAGTCTGTCTCAGTCTCAGATAACAACTCCTCCCGAAAAAAACACAAAGATTTTCCCACTCTCAGATACCAGCTCCTCCCTCTTTAACACACATCCTGTCCTACTGTGAAATACCAACTCCTCCCTAACTAATACTCAGCCTGTCCCACTCTCAGATACCAGCTCCTCCCTCACTAACACACAGGCTGTCCCACTCTCAGATACCAGCTCCTCCCTCACTAACACACAGCATGTCGCACTCGCAGATTCCAGCTCCTCCCTCACTAACACACAGCCTGTCCCTCTCTCAGATACCAGCTCCTCCCTCACTAAGACACAGCATGTCCCATTCTCAGAAACCAGCTCCTCCCTCACTAATACACAGCCTGTCCCACTCTCAGATGCAGCACACCCTCAATTACTGACACTCCAATAGTGCAGCACACCCTCAATTACTCAGACTCCAATATTGCAGCACACCCTCAATTACTGACACTCCAATAGTGCAGCACACCCTCAATTACTGACACTCAAATATTGCAGCACACCCTCAATTACTGACACTCCAGTAGTGCAGCACACCCTCAATTACTGACACTCCAGTAGT
This sequence comes from Isurus oxyrinchus, assembly GCA_026770705.1. NCBI lineage: Eukaryota > Metazoa > Chordata > Chondrichthyes > Lamniformes > Lamnidae > Isurus > Isurus oxyrinchus. The sequence goes on from JANJGN010000161.1 coordinate 105,582, forward strand.
GCAGCACACCCTCAATTACTGACACTCCAATAGTGCAGCACACTCTCAATTACTGACACTCCAATAGTGCAGCACACTCTCAATTACTGACACTCCAATAGTGCAGCACACTCTCAATTACTGACACTCCAATAGTGCAGCACACCCTCAATTACTGACACTCAAATATTGCAGCACACCCTCAATTACTGACACTCCAGTAGTGCAGCACACCCTCAATTACTGACACTCCAATAGTGCAGCACACCCTCAATTACTGACACTCCAATAGTGCAGCACACTCTCAATTACTGACACTCCAATAGTGCAGCACACTCTCAATTACTGACACTCCAATAGTGCAGCACACTCTCAATTACTGACACTCCAATAGTGCAGCACACTCTCAATTACTGACACTCCAATAGTGCAGCACACCCTCAATTACTGACACTCCAATATTGCAGCACACCCTCAATTACTGACACTCCAATAGTGCAGCACACTCTCAATTACTGACACTCCAATAGTGCAGCACACCATCAATTACTGACACTCAAATATTGCAGCACACCCTCAATTACTGACACTCCAATAGTGCAGCACTCCCTCAAATACTGGCAATCTAATAGTGCAGCACACCCTCAATTACTGATAGTCGAAGAGCGCAGCTCATCCTCAATTACTGACACTCCAATAGTGCAGCACACTCTCAATTACGGACACTACAATAATGCAGCACACCCTCAATTACTGACACTCCAATAGTGCAGCTCACCCTAAATTACTAACACTCCAATAGTGCAGCACACCCTCAATTACTGAAACACCAACAGTACAGCACACCCTCAATTACTGGCACTCCAATAGTGCAGCACACCCTCAATTTCTTACACTCCAATAACGCTGCACACCCCCAATTACTGACACTCCAATAGTGCAGCACACCCTCAATCACTGACACTCCTATAGTGCAGCACATCCTCAATTACTGACAGTCCAATAGTGCAGCACACCCTCAATTACTGACAGTCCAATAGTGTAGCACACCCTCAATTACTGACAGTCCAATAGTGCAGCACACCCTCAATTACTGACACTCCAATAGTGCAGCATACCCTCAATTACTGACACTCCAATAGTGCAGCACACCCTCAAATACTGACACTCCAAAAGTGCAGCACACCCTCAATTACTGACACTCCAATAGTGCAGCACACCCTCAATTACTGACACTCCAATAGTGCGGCACACCCTCAATTACTGACACTCTAATAGTGCGGCACACCCTCAATTACTGACCCTCCAATAGTGCGGCACACCCTCAATTACTGACACTCCAATAGTGCGGCACACCCTCAATTACTGACCCTCCAATAGTGCGGCACACCCTCAATTACTGACACTCCAGTAGTGCAGCACACCCTCAATTACTGACACTCCAATAGTGCGGCACACCCTCAATTACTGACATTCCAATAGTGCAGCACACCCTCCATTACTGACACTCCAATAGTGCAGCACAGCCTCAATTACTGACACTCCAATAGTGCAGCACACCCTCAATTACAGACACTCCAGTTTTGCAGCACACCCTCAATTACTTACACTCCAGTAGTGCAGCACACCCTCAATTACTGACACTCCAATACTGCAGCACACCCTCAATTACTGACTCTCCAATAGTGCAGCACACCCTCAATTACTGACACTCCAGTTTTGCAACACGCCCTCAATTACTGACACTCCAATAGTGTGGCACACCCCTCAATTACTGACACTCCAATAGTGCAGCACACCCTCAATTACTGACACTCCAATACTGCAGCACACCCTCAATTACTGACTCTCCAATAGTGCAGCACACCCTCAATTACTGACACTCCAGTTTTGCAACACGCCCTCAATTACTGACACTCCAATAGTGTGGCACACCCTCAATTACTGACACTCCAATAGTACAGCACACCCTCAATTACTCACACTCCAATAGTGCAGCACAACCTCAATTACTGACACTCCAATAGTGCAGCACACCATCAATTACTGACACTCCAATAGTGCAGCACACCCTCAATTACTGACACTCCATTAGTGCAGCACACCATCAATTACTGACACTCCAATAGTGCAGCACACCCTCAATTACTGACACTCCAATAGTGCAGCACACCCTCAATTACTGACACACCAATAGTGCAGCACACCCTGAATTACTGACACTCCAATAGTGCAGCACAGCCTCAATTACTGACACTCCAATAGTGCAGCACACCCTCAATTACTGACACTCCAATAGTGCAGCACACCCTCAATTACTGACACTCCAATACTGCAGCACACCCTCAATTCTGACACTCCAATAGTGCAGCACACCCTCAATTACTGACACTCCAATAGTGCAGCTCCCACGTTGGTTGACATGTCCCTCAGACCGTGTCTGGCCCATCTCCCGCGCATCCGCCCTCACGCTTTCTCCTCCCTCCCAGAAACATGATAGGGTCCCCCTTGTGCTCACTTTTCACCCCAGTAGCCTCTGCATTCAAAGGATCATCCTCCGCCATTTCCGCCGACTCCAGCATGATGCCACCACCAAACACATCTTCCCTTCACCACCCCTATCAGCATTCCGTAGGGATCGTTCCCTCTGGGACACCCTGGTCCACTCCTCCATTACCCCCTACTCCTCAACCCCCTCCTATGGCACCACCCCATGCCCACGCCAAAAGATGTAACACCTGCCCTTCACTTCCTCTCTCCTCACCGTCCAAGGGCCCAAACATTCCTTTCAAGTGAAGCAGCATTTCACTTGCATTTCCCCCAACTTAGTCTACTGCATTCGTTGCTCCCAATGTGGTCTCCTCTACATTGGAGAGACCAAACGTAACTGGCGACCGCTTTGCAGAACACCTGCGGTCTGTCTGCAAGAATGACCCAAACCTCCTGTCGCTTGCCATTTTAACACTCCACCCTGCTCTCTTGCCCACATGTCTGTCCTTGGCTTGCTGCATTGTTCCAGTGAAGCCCAACGCAAACTGAGGACACACCTCATCTTCCGACTAGGCACCTTACAGCCTTCCGGACTGAATATTGAATTCAATAACTTTAGGTCGTGAGCTCCCTCCCCCATCCCCACCCCCTTTCTGTTTCCCCCTTCCTTTTGTTTCAATAATTGATTAGATTTTCCTTTCCCACCTATTTCCATTATTTTTAAATATTTTAAAATCTTTTATGCTCCCCCCACCCCCACTAGAGCTATACCTTGAGTGCCCTACCATCCATTCTTAATTAGCACATTCGTTTAGATAATATCACCAACTTTAACTTTAACACCTATGTGTTCTTTTGTACCATTGTCACTGACATCTTTTGATGATCTGCTCTATCATTGCTTGTTTGTTCCTACAACCAAACACCCCCAACTTCTCCCCCGCCAAACAACCCCCACCCCGCCCCAACACACCACACACACACACACACACGCAGACACACACCTTAAACCAGCTTATATTTCACCCCTCTCCTTGGATTCACCCAGTTCTGTTGAAGGTTCATGAGGACTCGAAACGTCAACACTTTTCTTCTCCACCGATGCTGCCAGAGCTGCTGAGTTTTTCCAGGTAATTCTGTTTTTGTTTTGAATTTCCAGCATCCGCAGATTTTTGTTTTTACCAATGTGTTTGTGCATGTGTTTGTTTGAATGGGATTCTGACAGTATACAAGCAGAGGGTGCATTGGGAAAGGTGCGTTTGTGTGTGTGCCGTGTGTGTGTGAGCGTGTGTGTGTTTGTGTGTAATTCTGAGAGTATCCAGCAGAGGGTGAATTGGTAAAGGTGTGTGTGTGTGTGTGTGTGTGTGTGATTCTGACAGTATACAGCAGAGGGTGCATTGGTAAAGGTGTGTGTGTGTGTGTGTGTGTGTGTGTGTGAGTGTGTGTGTGTGGGTGTGTGTGTGTGTGTGGTGTGTGTGAGTGATTCTGAGAGTATCCAGCAGAGGGTGCATTGGTAAAGGTGTGTGTGTGTGTGTGTGTGTGTGGTGTGTGTGTGATTTTGAGAGTATCCAGCAGAGGGTGCATTGGTAAAGGTGTGTGCGTGTGTGTGTGTGTGTGTGTGTGATTCTGAGAGTATCCAGCAGAGGGTGCATTGGTAAAGGTGTGTGTGTGAGTGTGTGTGTGTGTGTAATTCTGAGAGTATCCAACAGAACGTGCATTGGTAAAGGTGTGTGTGTGTGTGTGTGTGTGTGATTCTGAGAGTATCCAGCAGAGGGTGCATTGGTAAAGGTGTGTGTGTGTGTCTGTGTGTGTGTGTGTGTGTGTGTGTGTGTGTGTGTGTGTGTGTGTGTGGTGTGTGTGTGTGTGTGTGTGTGCGCGTGTGTGATTCTGGGAGTATCCAGCAGAGGGTGCATTGTAAAGGTGTGTGTGTGTGTGTGAGGTGCGTGTTTG